>JBBBDQ010001511.1:17500-122500 GCA_037127315.1 Ascarosepion bandense | reverse complement strand
TCTGTCCGGCACGTATAGGATACAAATCCTATATCACCCAACAATTAACTAAAACGCAAAAAGTAAAATTGCACACCTGAGAAATTGGAACAGAACGACTTAATTCATTTTGGAAAAACCCAAACCAAGGCAAATTTCACAAAGTCTGTTAGAAAACTAAGGTTCTGGATTCTGATTGGATAGGAAACAGCAAACAGAAATATGATATCAGTTAATTTTTTAACACCTAAAAATTTGTTATGCTGTTGGAGCCGGTCGCATGACTAAAATCCACTACTTACCTACGTTCCGTGACCGGTCAAGTCAGTCAGAATGGGAGCGGTATCTGATAGCATCTCATCACAATATAAGGGATAAACTTCAGACTGAGGTCATGTCTCACCGACATACATTCATTCTACCTTTACTTCCAATTTTCCTTTCTTCGTTTTTCACTCCACGCCGCCAAAGAAACAACAACGACAACGACAACGACAACAACAACAGGACATCTTTAACTGACTCATAAAACTAAAGACCACTCAGTACAATTTCTGTATTTGTTTTCACCTTCAAATAATTAACTACATTCATTTCTATTTGAACATATTTTTCTTCTCACAAATATGTTATAGTGTTGAGTTAACAAAATTCCACTTATTTTTTCAACAACCTAATGATATCTTAAAATGTGGGTACTGTCGGCAATTTTTGGAAATGACTTTGTGCCAGGCATGGCGGATGCACCCTAGACACGTATGCAATGTATATTTTCTATTGAATATATACGGAGGATGACTCGTTCAATGGGCTAATCTGCACTGAGACGATACCGGGTACATCAAGTTTAGTTTTAAAGCGATGATGCATGTCTCGTTCTGTTAACCCATCTGGCTATTATAAGACCTACCGGTTTAGTTACCATATATCCAGGATAGGGAAATATGATTTCTCTATTTATCACACCTTTATGTTAAGACGCTTGACCACCTGTACTGAGATATCACCTGATTAGTTAAGTTGGCAGCCTGGACTGCGATGATGCTTGACTCGTTCTTTTAGCCCCTCATTACTGTGATCTCGCTTGATTCGTACAATTGTGGAGCGAAGAGGGAAATAAATACCAAGACAGTCAATCATCAATTTACAAAAAAGGTTTTCTGAATTGGAGGATTCGCGTATCCTTCCGATTAATAAATTAATACTGTAAAAATAAATATTTAACATTTTTATACAATAGCTCGCGTTCTCAAAGTCAATAAAAAACATGCTTCGTGATCCCTTTGAAGACTATATAAGCAACGCTTACATTAAAAAAAAAAACAAGACAGGAAGAAGACAGAACGGCAACAGACGTCATCAGTACTCGACGGCCGGTGGAGTTTCAAAAAGATTCTCTTACTCATTCACCCGTCTTCCTTACCAAACTACGTGACATTTACACTCTTCCTCATCAAGCAACGTGACACTTATTCACCGTTTCTATTTTCTCCCTTGCTTATTTTTCTCACGGATACGCGAAAAGAAATCAAATTAACAAACGACTTCAAAAAGAAAAAAAAACTTTAACACTCATACACGTCGAGAAATATTATTTGTAAAACCACGAAAAGAAAAATATTTCATAATTTTATATTTAAAAATCTTCTCTCCTTTTTCTTCATTGTGGAATGATTCGAATCAAAAATACAGAAAAACCTTTAATCCCTACGCACTGAGTGAGGACACATTTGCTTCAATGACGCTTGACTTGTTCTGTTTGTCTCTTTTCTGTGATAACGCCTGTTTACTACATATAGCACGCATGCATTTCTCTTGTTCATTCTGCACACCTATAGTTCAGTGAAGCCCAACCCGTTCATTTAGCCCACCTTTACTTAGATGATGCTTACACTTCCGGATATCACGTCTCTTCTACGCTGACGCAGTACTTGTTCAGTTAGCCCACCTTTACTTAGATGATGCTTACACTTCCGGATATCACGTCTCTTCTACGCTGACGCAGTACTTGTTCAGTTAGCACAGCTTTACTTGAATGTACACTGCTATATGGCAGTGAAACATGGACCACGTACGCCAGGCAAAAGAGGCGCCTGAACACTTTCCACGTGAGAAGTACCCGAAGAATATTGGGAATCTCATGGCAAGACAAGGTGCCCAGTACTGAGATCCCGTCTCGAGCCGGTCTGCCTACCATGTTCACACAATTTAAATGTCCACCGCACGCCAGACGGTCGAACTCCTGTATGGAGAGCTAGCCTCTGAAAGAAAACTCACTGGGCGGCCACAACTGCGGTATCCTGACATCATAAAATGCGATATTAAAGCTGTGGACATCAACACGGAGTCATGAGAGAGCGTCGCAGTCAACCGGTTCAAATGGAGAGGAACCCTGGCCCAACAACTCAAATCAAGGGAGGAGCAACTAACACAAGTCGCCATGGAGAGGTGGGTTTGCAGAAAGCAAAATGGCAGCTCTGACAGACCAGAAACAAAGCATAAATGCAGCCTCTGCAACAAAGGCTGTCATTCCCGCATTGGATTCCGCAGTCACAGACGTCGATGTTCTTGCGAAGGAGACTACTAGGATGCTACCCATGGTCTATCCTGACCGACGAAAACCTACTACTGCTGAAATGACGCTTGACTAATTCAGTTAACACCTGTACTGCTACTGTTGGTTAAATTAGCGTAAAATCTCTATGACTATGTTTTTTTTTTTTTTTTTTTTTTTTTTAATCATTTCACCCCGAGCAAGGCAGAAACGTCACTGATGTGCAGGGGGTTACATAAATGTAAAAAGATTAATTAGAAAAGAGTGAGGAGTACAAGCTAGTTAGAAAGGAACAATAGAAAGCTGAGAAAGCAGGTGCAATGACAGATACATGGGCGGAGAGAAAGGGAAGGTTATACAGGGGAGGGGAGAGAGCTAGAGGCCAGTGGTTAGTAGGTGAGTATTAACTTTGCTTTTAAATTTCTGGAGGTCGTAGCCGTCAGGAAAGCAAGAATACGGGAGTGAGTTCCACAGGCGGGAAGTGCGAGAGAGGAAGCTGCAGGAGTAGAATTGTCGTCTGCGTTTGGCTAACCTGACTGTGAATGGGTGGGACCCAGTTGCCAGTCTGGTTGAACGGGTAAACACCTGTTGAGGAGGCATCAGTGACTTAAGCTCATCCGAGCAGAAGCCATGAAAGTATTTATAGAAGAGACAGAGGGAGGCCACATTTCGACGATGGGAAAGTGGCTGCAGACGAGTCGCCAGATCAGTACCTATCACATTACAGACTCTCCTTTGGAGCTTGTCAAGAACACTGAGGAGAACGGCAGGGGCACCTGACCATAAATGGCAGCAGTACTCCATGCACGGACGGATGGTTGACTTGTATATATGCAGGATGGATTCAGGTGGAAAAAACATCCTGGATCGACATAGTGACCCAATCTTCTTAGCAGTAGATTTTGCTATGGATTCAATATAGTGCTTCCATTTGAGGTCTGTGGACAGGGTAAGTCCGAGGAGGCGTAGTGTATTACTCTCCGGGAGAATCATCTGGTCCATGCTTATGGGAGGCAGAAGAGGTTGCCTGTAATGGTTGACAGACAACAGCTTGGTCTGAATTGAAGTTGACAAGCCACTTCTTGCCCCAGTTCACCACAGAGTGTAGATCCCGCTCAAGGTCAGCAGCGAGATTATGTCTGTCCGCCACGACAGGTTTCTTACTGGAGCGGGAGTATATTGTAGTGTCATCTGCGTAGATGCCTACTTGGGACTTGATCTCATCTGGGAGGTCGTTGATGAAAATAAGGAAGAGCGTTGGGCCCAGGATAGAGCCTATGGGGACACCAGCATTCGTGCTGTAGGACGAAGAGGCACGCCCATTCAGAACGACCTTCATTTTGCGGTTATTTAAGAAAGATTGGATTAGGTCAAGCAGGCGACCGGTAATACCATAACCGCGTAGTTTGCATAGGAGGCCAGGGTGCCAAACCCTGTCGAAAGCCTTGGAGATATCCAGAGCAACCGCGCGAGCCTCGTCAGACTCATCAAGGGCCTGTAGCATGTACTCCGTTACAGTAGTTGCGAACGTTTGCTGATTGGTGTTAAAATATAAGGAGAATATAGAGTACGTACTTTAAGGATAAACCGCTTATTTTGGAACCTATACAATATTCATCCTTATATATTATGACAGTTTGCGATGGATAAATTGTTTTCTAAATTATTTAAAATTTTAAATAACAGACAAATCATTTTAACAGATATATTTACCAAAATTACACAAAAATTTTTTAAAACTAAAGAGCAAATTTATTCAATAAAATCACCTTTGGTGTCAACCACGGTCTCCAGACAAATTTGTAATCTCCTGCAACACTTCTGGGCGGTCTCTTTTGTTAAGTTGATGAATGCTGCCATAATTCTTTTTTTTTTTATTTCATCTTTAGAGTTTTAATGGTATCTCGCTCAACTGTGCCCATAATCAAGGGTTTTTCAGTGTGGGAATTTAGTGTGAGGATTTACGTTGCCCGATGAAATCCATGACTGTGTTCTCCCTACTGACAAATATATGGCCTTCCTTAAGGCACTTGATGTAGTTATCCGTGTTGAGTCTGGAACCTGTGGGAAGATGAATGGAAGAATAATCTCAGCACCACTAGTAATCACTCCAAAGACCTTCGTAATCACCACTAGACTCATCCAACTCTTCCCGAATCTTCTGCCTATTCGCAGATTGAAAACCAAAAACTTATTTGAGCTTCTAGTACGAATGCCAAGCAATACAACATGGCGTTTCCAAATTTTCCCCATTGGATCTTGTATTTCTGTATTCCAGATGTGTTACCTGTATGTTTGATCTTGAGTAGATTAAAGCATATAATCTAAATATTGTCATTATGTTTTTATTCAATCTATGTATCTCAACAGTTTATTGAACAGGTGAAGAGGCTCATCCCTTGTTTCCTGTTTAGGATGCAGTTTCCGGTTTTCTCTTTTCCAATCTTTTCACAACTATGTAGCCCTCTGCACATCAGTGGCGTTACCGCCTTGCTCGGGGTGATATGATTAAAAAAACCAAAGTTGAACTATTGGATGAAGAAGGCTTCGCATGACGGACATACACAAGGCGTTACTCGAAATTTTAACAGATTTAGCGACAATCCGTTGCAGTTTCGTAACTGGATTCTACATGTCGCATTTTATATGTGCCACAGAAGAATGTCTGAAAAACAAGTGTGTGTGTCACTTCGTGATGTCCACTGTAAATAAATTAACGCCATTAGCATTTTCTTCTACACTGGTATTCTTTTGCCCTTAACCAACACTTGCAAAGATAAAAGGCAATCGGAAATGGATGATGGAAGCATGCTTTGGTGAAACAGGAAGCTTATAGTCCTGAACCTGACTTAAAGTAACACAATAAACAGTTAAACACCTGAATGCTGTTAAAATATTTACTCGAAAGGAATTTGGAGAAGGATTTAAACATCTTGAAGCCGTAAAAGATTTGTGTATAAATCTCATTGGCAAAATAAGACAACACAAAGTTCGCAATGAGTTAAGAAAAAAAAGAAAAAAAAGATCACTAAAGTGTCTTTCAAAACTAAAAAGATGAATACGACCATTTTCTTACCTGACGTATTTAATGTATAATGATTTGTTCATGTTTCTTACCAGATGCATTTAATGTATAATGTTTTATTTATGTCTCTAGCCAGGCGTATTTATGTATAATGTTTTATTTATGTCTCTAGCCAGGCGTATTTAATGTATAATGTTTTATTTATGTCTCTAGCCAGGCGTATTTAATGTATAATGTTTTATTTATGTCTCTAGCCAGGCGTATTTATGTATAATGTTTTATTCACTTACCAGGCGTATTTAATGTATAATGTTTTATTTATGTCTCTAGCCAGGCGTATTTATGTATAATGTTTTATTCACTTACCAGGCGTATTTAATGTATAATGTTTTATTTATGTCTCTAGCCAGGCGTATTTATGTATAATGTTTTATTCACTTACCATGCGTATTTAATGTATAATGTTTTATTTATGTCTCTAGCCAGGCGTATTTATGTATAATGTTTTATTCACTTACCAGGCGTATTTAATGTATAATGTTTTATTTATGTCTCTAGCCAGGCGTATTTATGTATAATGTTTTATTCACTTACCAGGCGTATTTAATGTATAATGTTTTATTTATGTCTCTAGCCAGGCGTATTTATGTATAATGTTTTATTCACTTACCAGCGTATTTAATGTATAATGTTTTATTTATGTCTCTAGCCAGGCGTATTTATGTATAATGTTTTATTCACTTACCAGGCGTATTTAATGTATAATGTTTTATTTATGTCTCTAGCCAGGCGTATTTATGTATAATGTTTTATTCACTTACCAGGCGTATTTGATGTATAATGTTTTATTTATGTCTCTAGCCAGGCGTATTTATGAATAATGTTTTATTCACTTACCAGGCGTATTTAATGTATAATGTTTTATTTATGTCTCTAGCCAGGCGTATTTATGTATAATGTTTTATTCACTTACCAGGCGTATTTAATGTATAATGTTTTATTTATGTCTCTAGCCAGGCGTATTTATGTATAATGTTTTATTCACTTACCAGGCGTATTTAATATATAATGTTTTATTTATGTCTCTAGCCAGGCGTATTTATGTATAATGTTTTATTCACTTACCATGCGTATTTAATGTATAATGTTTTATTTATGTCTCTAGCCAGGCGTATTTATGTATAATGTTTTATTCACTTACCAGGCGTATTTGATGTATAATGTTTTATTTATGTTTCTTACCGGGTGTATTTAATATAGAATGTTTTATTTATGGTTTTTACCAGGCGTATAATGTATAATTTTTAATTTATGTTTCTCACCTGGAGTAAAATAATGTATCATGTTTTATTTATGTTTCTTACTTGGCATATTTAATTTATAGTTTTTATGTGTGTTTTTTTACCGGGCGTAGTAATGTATAATATCTTATTTATGTTTCTTACAAGGCGTATTTAATGTATAACGTTTCATTTATTTTTCTTATCAGGCGTATTTGATGTATGATGTTTTATTTATGTTTTCTACCTGGCGTATTTCAATGCAAAATGTTGTAATTATGTTTCTTACTAGGCATATTTCATGAATAATATTTTATTTTTGTTTCTTACCCGGTTAATTAAAAGTATAATGTTTTGTTTATGTTTATTACCAGGCGTATTTAATGTATAATGCATTATTAATGTTTCTTACCAGGTGTATTTGATGAATAATCTTTTATTTATGGATCTTAATAAGCATATTTGATGTAAAATATTTTATTTGTGTTTTTACCGGACGTATTAATGCATAATATTTTATTTATGTTTCTTACCAGGCGTATTTAATATATAATGTTTTATTTATGTTTCTTACCAGGCGTATTTAATATATAATGTTTTATTTATATTTAATTCCCGTTGTATTTACTGTATAATTTTTTATTTATGTTTTTTACCGGGCATATTCAACGTGTAAAATTTTATTTGTGTTTCATAGCATGAGTATTTTGTGTATAATGTTATATTTATGTTGCCTACCAGGCATATTTAATGTATAATATATTATTTATGCTTCTTACTAGACGTATTTAACGTATAATATTTTATTTATATAATGTTTTATTTATGTTTTTTACCAGGCGTATTTAATATGAACGGTTTTATTTTCATTTCTTACCAGGTGTATATAATGTATAATGTTTTATTCACTTACCAGGCATATTTGATGTATAATGTGTTATTTACGTTTCTTGCTAGGCGTATTTGATGCACACTATCTTATTCATGTTCTTCACCTGGCCTATTAATGTATAATATTTATTTAGGTTTTGTGCCAGAAGTATTTGATGCATAATGATCATTTATTTTTCTTACGAGGTGTGTTTGAGATATAATGTTTTATTTATGCTTCTTGCCAGGCGTATCTAACGTATAATATTTTATTTATATAATGTTTAATTTATGTTTTTTAACGGATGTAATTAATGTTTGATTTTTTATTTATGTTTCATACCAGGCGTATTTTAATTCATTTTTAATTTATGTTTCGTAGTGGGTATATTTGAAGTATAATGTTTGTAGATATATTTTACCAGGTGTACTTTAGGTATAATTATTTATTAGCGTTTCTTACCAGGTGTATTTAAGGTATAATGTTTTATTTACGTTTTTGACCAGACGTATTTAATATATAATATTTTATTTGCTTACCAAGCGTATTTGATGTATAATGTTTTATTTATGTTTCTTACCGGGCGTATTTGATGTATATTGTTTTTTTATGTTTCTTACTGTGTGTATTTAATGTATAATTTTTTAGGTTTCTTATCAGGCTAATTTACTGTATAATGTTTTATTTATGTTTCTTACCGGGCGTATATAATATATAATATTTCATTTACAGTTCTTACCAGTCGTATTTGAGATAGAATGTTTCATTTATGTTTCTTATGTATTTAATGTATAATTTATTATGTTTCTTATCAGGTGTATTTATCGTATAATATTTTATTTATGTTATCTACCGGGCGTATTAATGTATAATATTTCATTTATGTTTCGTACCAGGCGTATTTTATGTATAATTTTTTTATTTATGTTTCTTACCAGGGATATTTAATGCTTAATGTTTGCTTTGTGTTCCTTACCAGGCGTATTTGATGTATAATATCTTATTTATGTTTTTTAAAAGGCGTATTTAATGTATAATTTTCATTTATGGTTCTTGCTAGACATATTTAATGTATAAAATTTTGTTTTTTAATTATTTGATGTTTTTTATACCTGACTTATTTAATGTACAATATTTTGTTTATGTTTCTTACCGAGCGTATTTAAAGGATTCTTTTTATTTATGTATCTTGCCAGGTGTATTTGATGTATGATGTTTTTTTTACCAGATGCAATAATATTTTATTTATGTTTCTTACCAGGCGTATATAATGTATAATATAATATTTATGTTTCTTGCCAGTTATATTTGATGTATAATATTTATATATGTTTCTATCCAAATGTATTTAATGTATAATATTTTATGTATGTTTCTTACCAGCAGTACTTGCTGTAGAATGTTTTTTGTTTCTTACTTGTCGTATATTATGTACAATGTTTGCATATGTTTATTACTAGGCGTATGTAATGTATAATGTTTTCTTTATGTTTCTTAGCAAAGGGATTTAATGTATAATGTTTTATTTATGTTTCTTTCCTGGTTTATTTTAATGTATAATGATTTTTCATGTTTCTTACCGGACGTATTTAATATATAATATTTTATTTATGTTTCTACTAGGCGTATTTAGTATATAATTTTTTATGTTTCTTACTAGGCGTATTTAGTATATCATGTTTCTTACCAGGCGTATTTAATGTATAATATTTTTTATGTGTCTTACCAGGGGCATTTGATTTATAATGTTATACTTATGTTTTTACCGGACGTATTTTATGTATGAGGTTTTGTTTTTATGTTTCTTGCCAGGCGTATTTAATGTATAATGTTTTATTCATGTTTCTTATCCGGCGTATTTAATGTATAATATTGTGTTTGTTTCATACCAGACGTATTTAATATATAATGTTTTATTTATGTTTCCTACCAGGCGTATTTAATGTATAATGTTTTATTTGTTTCATTCCCGGTGTATTTACTGTATAATAATTTATTTATGTTTCTTACCGGGCGTATTTAATTAGGTATTACTACTCATTTTCGATATCTAACTTTCAAACAGATTTTTTAAAAATAAAAACTTTCCTGAAATTTTTATTTTAGTCTTAATTGAGATCTAAATGTTTAAACTTACTATTTCCTATATTTTGACGCCATTTTTGAATGATCGACACATTTGTAAACATTAGTACTGGTACTCAAAGACAAATTGTATTGATTGGAATATTTTTTTTTGTTTTTTATTTTTGAATTTTGTCACCATTTTTGATTAATCGACATATTTATAAACAAAAATTATTTCTAGGCTTTAAAAATCTTGCAAAAATATAATATACATCTCTGACACATTATTTTTGGAAAATAAGCAAATGTTATGTTAAATTAACCTGATCTACACAAGTATTACTTATTTATAGCGTGAAATTTAGAATAAAACTATTTCTTAATCACAGATTTGAACATTTTGTCTTGTCTACCGTAAATCAAGAACGTGTTTACAGGTGGCTGATTAGAGATGTATGGCGTTTATAAGTGACAAATTTGTAAAAACAGTTTTGGTTAAGGGAAGAAAATCTGATCTTTTAATTTGCACATAGATGTTATCATACAAAAAAAACTTCAACTACACAAAAAGTATTTTATTTTAAAAATATAGATACAAAACGATTTTATTGAATTTTTTAATTTTTCATAGACACTATAATCATTAATTTTTAACTAAAAAATCTAACCACAACAAATCATTGATTTTAACAATATTATTGAAATTTTATAAACTAGTATAATAAAAAAATGAAAACAATTCTTTTAAAATGTCATTAGTAATCGAAAGTTGTTTTTCTTCAGACTATAATGTCCTTAAATTTTATTGTTTATTCAAGCAAATAAAAGCTTATCAAATTAAATAACATCAATATTTATTGCATTTTATATTTTACTCTTAGGAGCAGATTTTGATTCAAAGGCAAAATATTTAAAAAAAAGATGATTTATATTCGTAAATGAGTCCTGAGTTTAACTAAAGAAATTATAGACGGCAACAAATTAAAATTTATTAATTTTTTTTTTATTTACGTCGAGTGGGGTAACAGAAGTAAAAAAATAAATTTTTACTAAGATTTTCAAAAGATAATAATTTTAGAAATACTTCCGTTCATTTGTAAATGAGTGCTGAAAGTTTCATTAAAATCTGACAGTTATTCGATTTTTGGGAGAATTTCCAAATTTTATGTGTTTGTCACCGGAAAAAAGTGGATTATGTCATCATTACGTTTTCCACTGTAAACAGTAACTCAAAACTAGATTTTCTGTCAAAATTTCGAACATATTAGAAGGGATTAATTTCTTTTTTTCAATTATTAAAAATTAATTTGGTCTTTTCTCTTAATAATAATATAAATCTTTTGATTGAAAAATTTCGTTTTTATTAAGTTTGGGACTTTTTTAAATTCATAATATGCTGTTTTCTTAGCTATTTATTGGAGGTACCTATAATCTTAATAAGATACTTTGATGACACTGTGTTAATGTCAGACTCGGACAATGAACTGCAATAATTCATTGACAAAGTTTTAAAAGAAAGTGAGAAAAAAAGTATTGTTAACTGTAAGAAATGAAAATATGTTTATCAGCAAAGAAAACAGGACAAGATCGGAAAGGCCAAAACAGATGCAGAAATTCAACTATAAACAGCAATGCGAAAACGCTTTGTAATAACTGAAAATGATTTATAGAAGTTAAGCAAAGTAATATATGATGAGGGATTTTCTTCAGAAACAAAGTTAATAGTACTAAACAACTATGTGCAAATTAATTAAAACAATTACTTCAGCTTTCTTTCTTTCACTTACCGCAGTGACAGGCTGTAATCGAGTTCTACTTTTTCCTCGGGTCATTTTCAGTGGTGTGCAGTAATATGAATCTATTTTCGGGGTGTATGATGAAATTTGTTTGGCTTTGAAAAATATTGCCTCATCTATCATAGTATCAGACACTCTTGTTTCGACTGTCAATTAGTTGTCCTACGGCCATTGTCTGCGATGACGCATGAAAATTGTGACGCTGTACGAAGATACGCGCAAGCTTTACAGAGATATTGCGGATAGTGTTGTGTCAGCCTTTCAACTGTCTGTCGTGTTATCAAGGCGAAGAAAAAATCTGAATTCATCAGTCCAAAACGTAAAAGAAAACGCAGTCGGAAGAGAAAAACAATGCCAAGAGACGGTGTATACGCGATCAGGGAAAGTGTGAAAGATCCTAGGATGACATTATTCGTTTAATTTAATTTGTACAAGAGTATACTATCTAACCTGATGGTGATGAATTCATCAGAAATGAAAGAGAGACTTTAAGTGACAGAGACGTAGTAGTTTATTGATGCATTTTGAGAATATCATAGGCAGAAAATGTGGCCACAGAAAAAGTTTTAAAGAAAGTATGCATACATTTTAATTAAAAGTCAGCAGTTTTTGTTTGGAAAAAGATTTCGGTGAACAGACTAGCCGAATTCCAAATATGTGTGTGTGTGTGTGTGTGTGTGTGTGTGTGTGTGTGTGTGTGTGTGTGTGTGTGTGTGTGTGTGTGTGTGTGTGCATTTCTTGCGGAATGTGCGTTGTGGTGCAGTGGATATCGGCTCGGAACGAGAAATCGGGGAGCCGAGTTCAAATTACAGTTGAATTCATTGCATTAACTTACGCGCAAATACCCTTGGGAAAGTTATTAATCCGTCTATTCCTTCCAGTTATGGGTTAAATGACAGGACAGATTGGGTTCTATAGCCTTGGCTGGCAATCAATCTACCACAGAAAGCAATGGCAATCTACTGCGGGTTAATCTTCTGCCTAGTCAGTTATGTCTCTTTCGAGACATGATCGCCCAAGCGTTTACCACGTATGGCACTTAACTGACTGACTGCATTTCTTGCAATATGCGGCCTTGCGAACAATATTGTCTCGTTAATCTACCGTGTACGCTGACACGACCCGCAAACACTAAGCTATTCTACTGCACTCAAAATGTATTCTTAAGTACCACGTCTGATTAGTTAGGAAGATACCTTCATTAAAATGAATTCCCCAAAACTAACATTACTTATAACCCAAGAAAATATATAACAGCAAATGAGGGACAATCATTTCAGTCAGTCAGTTAAGTGCCATACGTGATATACGTTTGGGCGATCATGTCTTGAAAGAGACATGACTGACTGGGCAAAAGATTATCCCGCAGTAAGTTGCCATTGCTTTCTTTGGAAGAGTGGTTGCCAGCCAAGGTTATAGAATCCAATCTGACCTTTTTATTTAACCCATAACTGGAGAGAAGAGACGGATTATTACCTTTCCCAAGAGTACATTGTGCGTAAATGAATACAAGAAATTCAACTAGAATTCGAAATCGGTTCGCCGAGTTCCAGTTGAATTCCTTGCATTCACTTACGCACAAATACCCTTGAGAATACCATGGAGAGATGATATAAACTAAGAGGACATTTTAAAGAAACTAGAAATAACAATTTTATATTTACAACCAGAAAAAGATATCTGGAATTTATGGGACGCTTGATGAGGAAAGAGGCCTTGGAGAATCTGCTACTCGCAGTAAATGCAAGAAAAGGAACAGAAAAACAGTAAGTAACCTACTTAACGTGTTTTTATGTGTGGATCATAGAATACTGTTGTCATATCTTCTCAGACACTCCTGCTGTTCATCTCAGGATTCTCGACTGGCTCCAAAGAAGAATATGCGATGTGAACGGTCCAGACCCGACAGCTCGACTCCAGCCATTTTCTCACCGGCGTGATGTGGCTTCCCTCTATCTCTTCTACAAATATTTTCATTGTTTCTTCTCCGACGGATTTAGGTCACTGGTACCCCCTCCACAAGAATTTACTCGAGCAACGAGACTGGCAACAAGGTCTCACGCTTTGACAGTTAAACCGACCAAATGCAATCGACAATTTTACTACCTCAGCTTCTTTTCTCGCACTTCTCGCCTGTGAAACTCCCTTCCGTATACTTACTTCCTGACAGCTACAACCTCCAGGAATTTAAATGCAATGTCAATTCCCATCTCTTAGTCATTCCCACGTTCTTTCTACATCACCTTGTGTATCTTGTTCTTTTCTTTTCTCATTCTACCTTCACAACTGTCATCACACCTGTATTCTTATCCTTCTCTTGCCCTTACTCCTACACCTCCTATAACTGTTTCGTCTTTCACTTGGCTCTCTCCTGCTTAAACTTTTACTCTTCTGTTATGCAGTCCCCTGCGCATCAGTAGCGGTACCTCCTTGCTTGGGGTGAAACAATTTAAAAAGAAATACCGGAAAATGGTAAATGTTAAGTTACTTTGAATAAATCAAAGAAGTTAAACTGCACACCGAAAAAAGTTTTGAGAAAATAGATAATATAGAAAATATTAATGACAAAATATTTCATGGAAGTAATTTAGTTAATCTAATTATGGAATACATAAAATATATTAAATATATCAGGATTATTTTATTACCTTTAACATTTTTGGTATTATATTAATCTAAACGCTCTTTGTAAAAGCATTTCGAATGTGTAACTATAAGATAGTAACTGACGAGAACTTACGGTATTTATCCTTCTGATTCCAGTCAACGATGACTGGAATCAATCGGAATATGGCATGTGGATTCGTCTTACGCGAACAAACAAGATTAATTAGCAGTAATAAGATTTGGCGATGAAAACGCCCAACACACACTGGTAGATAGATAGATAGATAGATAGATAGATAGATAGATAGATAGATAGATAGATAGATAGATATTAAGTGGCTATTATAGATAGATACACTCCTGTTCAAAATCTTAGGATCAAATACAAAAAGTTTAAGAAAATATATAAAATACTGTGACTTTAATCGAAATATATTTGCGAAATATTTACATTTAATTAGAAAATGTAGTTTAGCAATAAATGTAATTGTTTCGAAAATATATTTCAATTAAAGAAATAACATTTTACATTTTCTTTATCTCTTTTGTATTTGGTCTTTAGATTTTAACTAGGAATGTAGATAGATATTAACTGGCTATCATGAATAGATGGATAAATATTAACTGGTTATAATAGATAAATAGAAAACTGGGTAAGGTGATTTTCTAAGAGCAGCTTAGATATGGCACAAGGTCAAAGTATAGGGCACTCAGTGATATATATATATATATATATATATATATATATATATATATATATTAGACCATGTAGAAAGTACGATCTACTACAAAATTGTACATTTTGTTTCGACATTCAAAGAGCAATGTCTCATCACGTAGTGAGTAATGGTGCCATCATTACTAACTACCTGATGAGACATTGTTCTTCCATTGTCGAAACAAAATGTACAATTTTGTAATAGATTGTAGTTTGTACACGTTTTAAAGTATAAGTTATAATAAATATTCATTGCTCTATTTCTATATTGAGCAGTTTTAAATTAATGTTTTGAACGTTGCAAATAAATTCCGCGTTCCTTATATATATATATATCCTTATATATATATAATTTAAAAAAAGGAAGTGTATATAGGTAAAATCCCAAAACCAGATTAATATTAATCTTATCAATATTGAAAATGATCCAGGTGAAGTTCTCGATGTAAATTGTATTATCTAATTTATAGAGCCAAATATGTATATTATATCAATTTTTGTGGTGGGGGAATCATTGCAGATAAAGTGAGAGTTTTTTTGCTAAAATAGCTTTTCAACGAAATGTAATTTTAGAAATTTATTGATCACTGTAGGCTTCTTTACGCAGTAGATTGGTTACCAACCAGGCTATAGAAACAAATCTGTCCTGCTATTTAAAGAGATGGTTTCATATCTTTCTAAATTTATTTGCGCATAAGTGAGTGCAACGAATTTAACTGGAATTCGAACTCAGCTGTCTGATTTCTCGTTCCAAGCCGATATCCGCTGCACGACGACGTACACAGAAACTGGTTGATAGATAGATAGATAGATAGATAGATAGATAGATAGATAGATAGATAGATAGATAGATAGATAGATATAAACTGGTTAATAGATAGATAGAAAGAAAGAAAAAAAGAAAGAAACTGGACAATAGATAGATCTCCTATTAATACCTCGACCGCATGAATTTAAGCTTAGTAATTCATTGCTGCTATGTCTCATCGCTGTATTGTTTAAAAAGCTATAAACTGAAATTTTTATTCTCACAGTTTATTGTCACGTCCTTCTCACCGATGGAACCCTCTTCAGATCTCATTTCCCTGGCACATACAATCTTCAAAAATTTAAGTTCAATGTCAATCGCCACTTTACTCTCTTCCTGAATTTCGTTTTTATCACTAAAGTTTTCTGTTTCTCTTTAACTCCCAGTAACTGGATGTGCATTGTGGTGCAGTGGATATCGACGCGGAACGAGAAATCGGGTAGCCGAGTTCGAATTCCAGTTGAATTCATTTCGTTCACTTACGCGCAAATACGCTTGGGAAAGTTATCAATCCGTCTCTTCCCTCCAGTTCTGGGTTAAATAACAGGACAGATTGGGTTCTATAGCCTTGGTCGGCAACCAGTCTACCGCAGAAAGCAATGGACACCTACTGCGGGATAATCTTCTGCCCAGTCAGTCATGTCTCTTTCGAGACATGATCGTCTCAAGCGTGTATCACGTATGGCACTTGACTGACTGAACTTCAGTGGCATTATCGCCATGCTTGGGGTGAAATAAATAAAAAATTAAGTTTATGGAACCGGCGAGTACATTTTCAATATGAGAGTGAATAATTTCTCTTCTCAGATTTTGAGATCTGAAATTTCTTTTCTTTTTAATTTTGAATATTTCGGATCATTTTCTGTTTTCTCGAGATAATTTGACCCTATATTTCCAATGGTTTCTGAGAGCTTTCAGTTTTATAATGTTCTTATAATGACTTTAAGTTCTTTTTTGCGTTGATATTATTGTTTGTGTGTTTAAGTAAGCCAACATAACCACTACCAACGCATGAAGATACAACACTCGGAAATTACCAATGAAAACACAATGGTGTACAGATCAAATCGAATTCTAAATGACCTTATGACAAATAATCGCATTCAGAGCCACAATTATTTCTAAACAACCCAGCAGTTTGAAATTTAACCGTTACCGCCGACCTGGTAACCTTTAGGATAATAAAATAGACCGCAAAATGAACTTCCTTAAAAATGGCGTCTGAAGCCAAAAGCACCCATTAGACATTCTAAACTTGGCATCGAATTATCCCTGGCAAAGCGAAAATATCTGAAAAATAGAAAAATTATTTGGAAATAAACCTGAAGAAAAACTTTCGTTGATTTTCAACCACACCTGCACACACACACACACACGCGCGCGCGCACACACACACACACACACACACACACACACACACACACATATATATATATATATATATATATAACGTAGAACATATGATATTATTGTAAGCTAAATTCCAACAGAGACAAACTCAAGTAGAAATCAATCTTAATTTTTTTATTAAATTTAACAGAGTAATATAATCTTTAAATTTTTTTGATATTCTACTAATCCATGGGTAATAAATATTTCGCAGCTAAGACGTCGTAACTGTTGATTGATTTGCGTCTGAAGAGTGGCGGCTTAGCTGCGAAATATTTATTACCCATGGATTAGTAGAATATCCAAATTATTTTAAGAGTATGTATATATATATATAATTGGAGTAGACTAAACTATCGCCCGATTCACACTCCACCCGCGTCTATTGAACAGGTTAAGAGGCTCATCCCTTGTTTCCTGGTTAGGATGTGGTTTCCGGCTTTCTCTTTTTCCAATCTTTTTACTCTTACGTAGCCCCCTGCGCATCAGTGGCGTTATCGCCTTGCTTGGGGTGATATGATTATATATATATATATATATATATATATATATATATATATATATATATATATGCGTGTGTGCTATATGATTATTATTATTATTATTATTATAAATTCTCTCTCACTTTACACACACACACGTGTGTAAAGTGAGAGAGAGACATGACTTAAAAAAAAAGAGAGACATGACTTAAAATCTAGGTTCAAGCATAAAATAGACTGTCGCAAAATAATGTTTGAGTGAATACAAGAGTGGCTACTGAGATCAACACCGAGCAGGGACAGTCTGGTTAAAGCTTCAACTAAAATTTCAAGCCATAAAAATTGGTTGTCCTCTAGACTGTTTTCATATCCTGGTCAGTTGTGAATTATATGTAGCAAGATCTGCTGCTTATTGTGTTATCCTAATTTATATTTTAACTAGCAGTATAGCCCTGCATTTCTCGGGTGTAATGAAAGCTTTAAAACTAATACATGGTCCTGGAGCTCAGATTCTTTGGACGTTGACACGAAAGACTAAAAAGCAATAGTTGTTTCCAGTTAAAACGAAACCATAGACTGAAAGAAAAATGAATGGATGTAGGTCAAATTTTGATTTCCTGCTATCGATATCAAATAAGGTATTTTCGTCGTAAACTGAATTTTGAAGGCTAAATAAGTCCTCTGAGTAAATGGTATCATGGCCGAGACTAAGAACTACAATTATACCAACTGAGAGCCAAAACCGAAGCAAAAACTAAAATAAAAAGACTGAAAAAAAATACACACATACAGGCAGATAAACAGACACACACACACAAACACCTTGCCTTATATATATATATATATTATCGATTTTCTGCACGATTGTAAGAACTGAAACCTTGAAACTTCTGAATATAGTTTCTCATGTCTTTGTCTATGAGTGTATCAAATTTGATTAAAATCAGACCAGTCCTTCTATAACCCGATTTTTTCGATTATCGATTTTCGATATTTATCATGGATACCTCAACACAAAACCTAGCTAAGAACACTCGCAGACGCTTATAGTACAACTGGGTAAATTTTCGAGAAAATCGGTTCAGCCGTTTCGGAGTCTATAGGTAGCGGACACACACACACACACAGATACATACTCACACACAAAGTTTCATTTATAAATAAGTTTAGATAGAGTGTTGTAATGTGTGTGTGTGTGTGTGTGTGTGTGTGTGTGTGTGTGTGTGTGTGTGTGTGTGTGTGTGTGTGTGCATATAGGTCTTGTTGAAAATCAACAAAAGTTTTTCATCAGGATTATTTTCATTTAATTTTTCTTTTTAATGATTTGATCCAATGTCTTTGGAGCGCTTTGGCTTCAGACGTCATTCTTAAGAAAGTGAACTATTCTGTTATTCTAAGTCGGCAGTAACGGATATATTTCAAAATATTCTAGAGGCTATTGAGTAGAAATATCTGTGTAATATATGTGCGGTTATTCTATTGTATTTACTCATTATATATATATATATAGAGAGAGAGAGAGAGAGAGAGAGAGACAGAGAGAGAGAGAGCATAGTGATGATCCACGTATACTGTCTTAATATGTATAGGAAAGAATATTAAAACGTTTTGAGTTTAACGCGTCACGTGATGTAAACAGACTCTTCACAGATGCTCTTGCGAAATACGTTACTAATTCAAATTTTAAAATCATTTGTTTCTGATGAAGGACCGAGGGCGGTTTGAAATATAAAATATAATAGTAGAAATAAACAAATACTGTCAAAAAACACATTTTTAAACTCAAAACCTTTTAATATTCTTTCCTATATATATATATATATATATATATATATATATATATATATATATATATATATATATGCACGTTTCATTAAAAATGACAGACAAGGTGTGATGGTTAAGTTTTTCTATAGAATTTTTCATGTGATCTTATGATATTTTTTTCTCTTGAGGACATTAATTGTAAAAAAATTGTCCAAATGTTTTGTTTATCCTAGTGCTTACGACGATACTTATAGCCATTTTTGAGGATGAATGTTATTTAACTTGTAACAAAACGTAAGTGGTGTTATGTATAATATGAAGTAGTGGTATGTTTTGTGTACCGAACACGGTCAGCATGTTGTTAGCGTGTTCGTAGTTAATGTTATTGAGTGTTGGGTTTTTCGCTTTTACTAATAAGGCCTCAATTCCTTTTATTCTTTTTATTTTTGCATGCGGTTGAAGCTACGATATTTGTGTTGTCAACAATCATGTTCCGGATAGGGTTTGGTTGGTTTCTTTGTGTGTTTAAATGAGATCGATTTGAGCTCCGTTAAGAGACATATAGCGTGAGCCTTCGAATCAGTTTCGTAGGGGTACGGCCGATATAATTATTCGATCTTTTGTGTTCTGATCTGCCGGTCTGCTTTAGTTACTGCTGATTGTCTCAATTCCAGACAAAGATTAGTATGTCCAATGTTGCTATCGGAGGGAATAGATAGAGGGTATATAGAGGTGATGTTTCTCTTTAAGCATCCGTCATATATGTGTCTGTTTCCCAGTGTATGTGTTTATACTCGTCTATTTGCCCATGTGTGGATGTTTGTAGGTTTATTTATGTGTGCGTTCATTTTTCCTCGTTTAATATAAGAATAACTTTCTAAATCTAATAAATAGTTAAACTTAGAAAATTTTAAAAATCAGCAATAATAATAATAAAGAGAATCTAATAGTCAATTAATAATACTGATCTCAATTTTATCAAATATTGATACTAATGCCTCCCAAAATTATTTTTGAGTCTGCTAACATATTCTCCAAATTAGAAGTTACTTGTCAGTTATTCTGATTTGTCTACACTGTCTAAACAATAATGCCTTCCTGATTAAAGGGGTTTTGCTTGTTTTTAACCTTTCAAAACCCTTCAAATTGAAATAAACCTCATCACATGATAAAACACATGAAGTGTCGAAACAAAATAGCTACTTTTGTAGTGATATTATAACATATTCATGTTATAATTTCTCAATATATATATTCATGTTATAATTTCTCAATATATATATATAAAGAAAAAATCAGGATATCATTTAGAGTGATTATAAATTATAATTCATTTCTATGAACTAAATTAGCTCATTTCATCATACCACACTATATTCGTTCCATTTGGTACAAAATATTTTCCCGGAAGAATATTTTTCGGAAAAATATTTGTGTATTCTGAAGAAATGAGCTAATTGAGTTCATAGAAATAAATTATAATTTATAACCACTTTAAGTGATGTGTTGTTTTTCTTAATATTGCTGTATACAACATCCATTGAGCTCTATATACAGTTCTAACAGAATATTCTATATTAAGTACATTTTGCTGGATTATCCTTGCTATTTACACACAAAAATGTATATATATATATATATATTCAAACAGGTTCTTTCTATTGCCATACCAAGACAAAATTAATTTAAATATAAGGATCACATTTCCCTTTATTATTAGAATAAATAAATACAAAAGTATCTCGTTTAAAAATAAAGGGGGAATTTTAGGCGCCTTTCGGCCAACACTTCATCAGAAAACTAATTGTCTTCAGTATAAAACGATGAAATTGATAAGAAACGTTATTATCAATGATCAATAGTAAAAACTAAAAAGGAAAAACTCATCAGTATATATATATATATATATATATATATATATATATATAATACATACAATACAGTAACCGCACCTCGATCTACAATTAAACGGTATCACCCCAAGTACGTCAGTAAAACTACTAAGACGCAAAAGATTGCAGTGTGTGGAAGAATTAAAAACTAAAACATTATTACAGTATTTAAATTTATTCGGGCTACTGTCCTCATCTTTGTTGCAATTTGTACAACGTTTAGCCCTTCTTCATGCGTCAGACCGAATCATTTATTACAATCACTAGAGTATATCATTCTCATTATTTTCGTATTTAAGCCTCTTTTGGTAGTCATGAGTTATCTCCGTCTAACCCTGTAGGTTATTTGTTCATCACTGCTGTAGCCTGGTATTGAACTCACAACTCTTTGTGTCAAGTCACAGGAACTATCCAATGTCTATATCCACTGGGTCATGTGTCCTTAAGGATACGTAGCCCAGTGGATATAGAAGTTGTGAGTTCAATTAACTTACAGGGTTAGAGGGAGATAACTCAGGCACTAATACGCAAGGAATAAAGTTCATATAGCTCAGTGATCGTAATAAAGGTTTCGGTTTGAAATTCCTAGAACCTGAAGAATGCCAGAGCGTACAACGGCTGAAACGTCGTACAAATGGCAGCAAAGATTAGTACAGCAGTCCGAATAACGTAAATACTATTGCGCTTAAATTCATAAAGTCTAGGTATCAGAGCAAAGAGCACATCTAGCCTGGTATTGAACTCACAACTCTTTGTGTCAAGTCACAGGAACTATCCAATGTCTATATCCACTGGGTCATGTGTCCTTAAGGATACGTAGCCCAGTGAATATAGAAGTTGTGAGTTCAATTAACTTACAGGGTTAGAGGGAGATAACTCAGGCACTAATACGCAAGGAATAAAGTTCATATAGCTCAGTGATCGTAATAAAGGTTTCGGTTTGAAATTCCTAGAACCTGAAGAATGCCAGAGCGTACAACGGCTGAAACGTCGTACAAATGGCAGCAAAGATTAGTACAGCAGTCCGAATAACGTAAATACTATTGCGCTTAAATTCATAAAGTCTAGGTATCAGAGCAAAGAGCACATCTAAACAATTTTCATGAAAATATTTATAAAAAATGGCAGAGAGAGGCAACATTACAGCGGTGAGAAAGTGACTGAAGCCGAGCTGCCTGATCAAGACCAATAATATTGCTGTTGCTTCTTTTAATATTGATCTCAGTTAAATTGGCCTGACCAGAAAGTTCATGCCGATTTTTAGTGGTTCCAACACGTTATGACACGTCAATTTATTTTTATTCATATAAAGACAAAATCCGATTCGCAAACAACAAAACAGATGTGTTGTGTATAGTGAAGTTGCTTTAGATGCCAGAATTGTAACGAAGTGCTTCGTTAAGGTTAGACTTAATGATTATAGTCTTATTGGTGATGAAACTCAGCCATCCACCCTCGCTACAGATGACTAACAATATCAAAACAGTGATTGTAAATAAGCGGCATTACACGATGCGGGAATTGGCAGAAACACTAAATATGAAAAAAAGAAATCCGCCGTTCATAGTGAAACTTGGATACTCACATTTCTACAATGTTTCATTACCACATGATCTAAGCGAAAAAAATGTTTTGGATTTGCGATTTTCTGTATAAACGCAGTGAAATTGAATTAATTTATTTTTAAGAAAATTGTGACGGTTGATGGAAAATTGATCGTTTACAACATTGTTAAGCAAAAGAGATAAGCGACATGAACCAACTTTAGTCTCTGATTGTTGACTTCAGTGTTCAATTTTATATTTACATACGCTCTAACTCAGATATTGACCAATTTATCCTATAAATATAGCACAACTTGAAACTATATATATATTGTAAACTTTGAAAAACAGTAGCTACTCTAGCATCTACGCTTCGTTAATTCAGTAATGAATGAGAACACGCTAACTATTGGCTTATGAATACATGATATATCACACGCTAAAAGACTGCCTCCTTTAACCGAGCCCCCATAGCTTCAGAGGTAGAATCACTAACTGACGCCAATTCGCTCGGGTTTTAATCCTGGGTAAAAACATGTCTTAGGTAAAAGCAATCGGATGTCTAACCGTATTGATGAACTATGATACAGCGAAACAGATCGGTCTGCGGATGACTATATATATATAATTATATATATATAACAAAAGCCAGAAAATGTTTCTAGATTGTAAGAATTTGGGTGGGGAAGATATTGGTTTAGTGACACCATTATAAGTAACCCAAAGCTGGTGAAAAAGAGATACATTCATATCTTTCTTAGAGCTGTCTGAGCAAAGAGAAATAACAAACCCGACTCGGCTCTCCATTTAACAATTGGTAGCCTTCCAAATTTCCAGCATCCGGTATTCCTAAACGGTGACCCATTTAGGTATTGATTTGTTTTTAACTTCCGTAATCATAAGGGACAGATGTTTCAACATGATGTGGCTGTTAGCCTGCAATATTCAAGGGAAACATCCATGTTAGAGACTATTCATAAAGTCACCATTCTTAAAATAAGTTGCCTTCAGCGGAACTTTCCGTTTATATTTAGGACACGAAAAAAAATGAGGTGGATTCGACACCAGGATAGATGTTATAAGGAAAGCAAGTTGGTGAAAAGCTTGAACATAATTTCCAAATAGACTTGGTTCCGTTCATGTCTGAGGCTAAATAAATTATTTATTCCGTAGCTAGTGCAGATGATTGGTTTGCATGCATACGACATGCTGTCAGGTCTACGCATGCGTGCTTGTATATGTTCGTGTATGTACGCCCGTGCAAGTTGTCTTAGATTTTCTCATATCTGTCAAGAGATTAAATCATTGTGCATTTGACAGTTTAAAAATCATTTTTATTATTTTTATTATATATGTTACCTTTTTATTTTTTTAAATTTACATTATTTATTTACTTTTTTTTATTGAGAAACAGTTTCTGTTATGAACACCGGATGTGACGACTATGGGCGTTCCACTGTCTACGGCCCAGTTTTCTTAAAAGGAAGCGCATTTTTACCAGGGTCTGTTGGGTGGAGTCGGGTGTAACCCAGAAGGTTTGTATGTTTACTTTGTAATAACCGCATCCCTCGTATCGGATTTAATATAGACACTAAGTTTGCTTTTTAAGTATACACATTTAAAGAAACATATATATTTTAACAGATGCGAACGAATATATTAAAATAATGCACAATGCATATGTATGGCTGACGGCTATATCGCGTTCTATACACTGATTCTCATCTAGACTGTAATTAAGCAATGTCGAGTTTGTTCGTTACTTAGATGGGAGACCGATTGGAAATACGAGGTGTCGAAATTTTAAATCGAATGAATATTGTTAGTTAGAAAACAGAATGAAAGCATTTAATTTACCCGCCCTTGCTTTGAAGTGGAATATGTGAGTTTTCTTAACCATAGGTAAAACAATCTGTCTAGAAAAAAACTTGCTGTAGAATGCGTGGGCTGGCCCAAATAGGCGAATCCTACCATGTTGGTCAGAGCTTTGGCGTACCAAACTGGGTGTGAAGTTATGGCAGTGATGGATTGTATTTTAGTTTTAAAATATAATGCCGAAACACCCAAAACGGTCAGTATAGTGGCAGCAAAAGAAGAATGAGAACGCCTAACCACTCTGTAAATTCTTTAACGTGCTGAGACAAGCCTAACTTGGTAATTTCAAACCATTTGTTGAACTTTCAGATGTCTGTGGTGTGTCTGCTTCTCCATTTCGTGTGAAAAACAATGCTACAACTCCTAGGTCTCTCTACTGAAACAAATAGGAAACAACAATCCTGAAAATATGGTCTTGTGTTCATTTAATCCCTGCAGCGTTGGGGACTAGAGAATCGCTGATTTAACACGAGTAGCTAAAGACGATGCACAACTCAAGAAATTCTCCGATATAACAACTACAGTCTTAGGGTATAAACACGATGTTTTTTATCTAGCGTGAGTAAACCTACTTTATAGCGGATGAAATCCTTTTTTAAAATTGAATGCTTATAAATCTTTAGGGGTTTGACACCCTCTTTCAGGTTGTTCTAAGCTAGCACGGAAAAAAGAGGCTGGTGAAATTAACATGAGAACGTAAAACGAAATATTTCTGAAACAGTGGCTTCTTCTCGCCATATGATCAGATGAGCAAATCAGCATCTCGGACTGCTATGGGAGTAGAGATCAGTGGAAAGCTTCAGCAGCCTGGAACTGGCCTGTTATAAGCAACCATAGAATAAAAAAAAGAATGAAAATATCACAATAAATAAATCCAAAGCCGGTATCTTTAAAGAGAACTGACTCATGTTAGTGCGCGAACTGCAGTAGAGCTAGAGTTTAGGGTTAAAACATGCATTGGTATTAGTCTGAGCTGCCATATCGTTATCGATGTGCGTTGTGGTGCATTGGATATCGTCTCGGAACGAGAAATCGCAGAGCCGAGTTCGAATTCCAGCTGAATTCATTGCCTTCACTTACGCACAAATACCCTTGGGAAAAGGTATTAATCCGTCTATTCCTTCCAGTTATGGGTTAAATAACAGGACAGATTGGGTTCTATAGTCTTGGTCGGCAACCAGTCTACCGCAAAAAGTAATGGCAACCTACTGCGGAATAATCTTCTGCCCAGTCAGTCATGCCTCTTTTGAGACATGATCGCCCAAGCGTGTATTATGTATGGCACATAACTGACTGACTGACTGTAGCTAGTATGTCTTACTTGATGACAAGTTTCCTTAATACTTCAGCACTCTATTTTGTAATTCCGTCGTCAACTCTCCCTTGAATTTCCAGCTTTTTTTAGTGTTGGTCCTAGATTCTTCGCGACCGTTCAAAGTGCTCTGATAATGACAGGGACAGCTGTCATTTTCTATAACTTTCCTCATCTCTGTGACATTGACAGTATACATATCAATTTTCTAAATTTCAGATGTAGTTTGTGGTCCGCTGGAACGGTGACAGGTTTTTGAAATCAGCAGTATCAGGTGGGTATGATTGAAAATAGAGTAAGAGGCAGTTTTGTCCATCCTACAATGTTTGTTTTCATACATCAGCTGATTTAAATAATGCTGTCATTTGAACAGTCTCGATTTTTAAACAGGTTTTCAATTCTTTGGATCATTTTAAAACTTTTGACACTGTTCCCCGTTCAATCAGTCAGTTAGGTACCATATGTGATACATGCTTACAGAGCATGACTGACTAGGCAAAAGAAGATTTTCCCGCAGTAAGTTGCCATTACTTTCTACGGTAGAATATTTGCCAACCAAAGATATAGAACGAAATCTTTCCTAATATTTAAGCCATAGATAGAGGTAGAAGCGGTGGATTAAGACCTCTCCGAAGAGCATTTGCACGTTAGTGAATGCAAGGAATTCAACTGGAATTTTAACTTGACTCTGTGATTTTTCGTCCCGAGCAGATATCCACTGCACCACAAATCCCCGTTAAATTACTTACACTTATCGTTCCCTCACTACAAGGTCACTTAAGGCAAAGGCTGACTGAATGAAGTCGTTTTAATGGCTTACAAGAAGGAAGTAAGAGGTGTGTATTATGAGGATACGCACTACAAATAACGGTCGGTCCTTTAAATTGAAGTTAAGATAGGATTGAAGTGTCGTGTCAAGAAATGTTTTTTCACTAAGTGGTAGTGCTGGGTTAGAAACTGTCTGAGTGGAATTCCCCCCTTAGTTGTAGAATACCAAGAGATTGTTTCGTGGACCCGGTTAAGAGCCCAGCAAGCAATAATACAACAACAACCAAAATAGGAAATAACGATATATATATATATATATATATATATATATATATATATATATATATTAAACACAGCAAAATACAATACGTAGAACTCTGTTAGTAGAACGAATAAATACTGGTTAAGAAGTAATACTATAACTGGGACTTGCAATAGTCGTACGGTATCAGTCTTCGCTATCTCTGCCTATCGCTCTCCGCTGATCTGCTTATGCTGATCACCTGCGGATCTCTCACTCTCTGAGCTCTCGATCTCTTGATCTCTGATCTCTTGATCTCCGCTTGTGAGGGGAAGTATATGTAGTTGTAGGAAGAGTTCAATACGTTCAATGGGTAATGCCACCATGACAGAATGGAAATTGTAAACGGTATGATTGATCTTAGCTGTGAGAGCCTTGTCTGTTGTAACGAATTAATTTAGCTCGTCTGAACGTCTGCCGTAAAAGATAACGATTGTGTGGCAAGAAGCCTGCGACGTTGTATCTTTGGTAAAGGAATTGCATGATGGAAAATAACGCATCACCCACAAGGACGCGTTAACAATTTTGAACTCCGTAATGTCTGGAAAGAGACGATCGGGTTGCTGCAATCCAGATATGACAGCAAATCTCTTTTTTATGTTTGATCTGGCTCTTGTGAAAGTTGATCATGACAGAAGTCAGTCAGTTAAGTGCCATACGTGATACACACTTGGCGATCATGTCTCGAAAGAGACATGACTGACTGGGTAGAAGGTTATCCCGCAGTAGGTTGTCATTACTTTCTGCGGTAGGCTGGTTGCTCGCCAAGACTATAGAACCGAATCGTCCTGTAACTGGAGGAAACAGACGGATCCCCAAAAGTATTTGTGCGTAAGTGAATGCAGATAATTCAACTGGAATTCGAACTCGGCTCCCCGATTTCTCGTTCCGAACTTATAACAACTGCGCCTGACATGACAGATGTAGTCAGCTATTTTTTTTGGGGGGGAGGGGTAAGAAGAACCAACCCTTCTTCTTAGATGTTTAGCAATGGATTACGATTTCTCCTTAAAATATATAGTGAGTTTGAGTAGACGTTCATGACAAGGAATTTCAATGAGAATAGAACTATTCGTTATGACTGCAAAAAATTAGGATCTACTTTATGTACAGGTATTTTTTTTAAAATAATTTTAGCCCAATTAAAGCGATAAAATCAAAGAATAAAGACAACAGAGTGGAGAATATTTTATTAAGGAGAGCAGGATAATAAAAAATGATTCAAGGAAAAAGAAAATGGCGATTGACGTCGAATTTCAATTTTGTTAAAGTGTAGTTGAAATAAAAACAAGAAACTGAAACTGAGTTTTATAGACGAAAAGTGCTGGCGAAAAGATAATCAGAACAGAACTGACGGTTACATTTAGCCATTTCAGCAGTAAAACGATGAGACCTACTTGCCAACCAAAATTGCGTATAAGAGCGTGAAGGTGAGGTACAAAAGTGGAAAGCTCTTTAGAACAATTGCCATGAAAATATTCGAACAAGAGGTACATGGAAAGTGACTGAACCTAAGGTGCAAGTTCAAGATGATTGGTAAAACTTGTCATAGTCATATTCCGCTACATATATTCTTACAGATTTTAATTTTCTTTCTTCTGGAAAAAAAAAAGTCCACTATCTGACAGTTCTTTTCTTTTTTTACGATTATTAGACTTGGTTTTCTGGCCGAGATTAAATGTCATGTTGGGTGAATTTCAAAATCCTAATTAATTTTACATTTTATTCTACAAGAAAGAGACAGAATCTCGCTATATATCATTTTATTGGACGGTTAAATTATAGTCATTTTTAATTGATTTGTTTAACCTACTGCAGGTTATTTAAAGTCAGAAAATGTTTTTAGATCCTAAGATTTTTTTTTATTTTTCGTGTGTATTTTATATAATAATGATTGAATGATACAAATCGTACTAATTAACCCATAATTGGAGATAGAAGAGATTCATTCATACTTTTTCCCAATCGTATTTGCACGTAATTGAATATAACAAACCAACTGGAATTGGAATTCAGCTTCCCGATTAAAAATTCCGTGTTATTATCCACTACACCACTTGCACATCCAAGCTTACAGTCCTTAATATTCCCAAACGCTTACTTATCTAGGTACTGACCTGGCTTGATGTTGCTTAACTTGGAGAATTATACGGAAACCAGTGTTTCAAATTAGTCTGACCGTAAGCACAATTCCGACCGGGTTGTCGTTTCTACAAAGTGTATTTCCATACTTCTTCTGAATCAAATTCTGTCATTTGTGTGACTCTCTCAACTCTATTCACAAAATTATTTTCTTCTGTTTCTCTTCAGGACATGAATGTTTATGAATTTTCACAAAAGATTGTAATTTATCACTCTAACTTTTAATATCCTCTGTCTTTTCTTTTTATCTCTATTCTGCCACCCATCCACACAAATTCGTGAACTTTGTGAGGAGCGGCTTTCCACTGTCTCTCGTTATTTAGACATCCAAAGTGAATTCTTTAAAACTCCTCAAAATGATGTCCCAGAAATTTCACCAATCTTTTTCTGATGTTAAGATTTCTGACAGTTCTTATTTTCATTGCGACTTCAACGTTTCCCACACCATATTTTTGGTTTTAATCCTATCGTCATCAATAAAAAAATTGTCAAACTGGTCGAACGTTGTTATCAGATGCTGAGATTCATCAGCGAGTTACAGCGCACTATGTCGTGAAAGTGTGTATGAGGGAATTGAGAAGTTGATAAGTTACCGGACAACATTCACTACTGGTTCCCGTCAACATTCACTACTGACGAAAATTTTCAACTAGCTCGAGAAATGATAATGGCGAAACGGCGAGTTATCTTTGATGAGGTAGCATATTTCGATGACTACTCTATTTTTTTTTCTTTGGTGCACACTGATAGTGGAGCGGCCATGTCTAGACTGTAAAAGAAAGAAAACTGACGCGATTAAGCTCACACTTTGAACACGTGACCACAATAAAGCAAACTATAAAAACGCATAAACAGTAGCTTTCTTGATAAGTCTAAAAGATATGTTATGGCAAAACTGCAGATAATTTTTGACTGACACTTGATTTTACAATCCCTGTGGTTATCGAATACCTATGACAATACATTATATTTTCTTGTTATTTTTTTATTATTATTTCACCACAAGCAAGATAGGAGCACCGCTGGTGCGCATCGGGTTACACTGAGAGAAAAAACAAGGTACAGGAGATGTCAAAGAAAGATAACAGATGGAATTGAATCAAGTAAATAGAAAATAGAAATTGACATTGGATTAAAACTTTTAGAGATTCTAGCTATCAGGAAATCAAGGAAACGGAAGAGAGTCCCACAAACCGGAAGTATGAGAAAAACCGACACAGTAGAAGAGGTAGTTACTTTTAATTATTTCTACGTTAAAAAACTGTGACTTTGTTATGGTGAAACACACCTATTCTATACTGAATAGACTCTCCCACCTAATTTAAGTAGAAGTAGTAAGAGGAAACGAGGGTCAGTCGATGTTGGACGATAGTAGTCGACAATTAGTCGAATACGAAAGTAGTCAACAACCTGGCAAGATTACACTGTGTAATACATATTATACCAAGTTCCTAACGTTTTGTACGTCGAACCTATTAGGACCGACTTTAGCACAAATACTAACCTCTACGCCGAAAATAACTCTACAACAAACTTAGATGCCAATTTTGTAGCACTCGTAAATGCATGTCAGGTCACAAAGGAAGAAAAGCTCATCAAAACAGTTTGCCATGAGAATACTTGTAGAAAAGACATGTAGTTAATGATAATCTATGAGTCCAACAGTTATTGTCATAAGAGAGATATTACATAGCAACCAACCCCCTTTGGTTTCTTATTGTTTATTATCTGTCTTAGCTTCTGAAAGGCATTTTTGCAAACTCTACGTGCCTCCAAATATCTACGTCACATTTTCTGTCGTCTAATATGAAACTACACCCAGATATCTAAATTTCTACACCTGCTTAGTTTTGACGACTACAAAGTTTACATTTAGAATATGGTTACTCCCTGCCTATCTTCTCTGGTTCTGGTAGAATCCTTCTCGACTTCCATTAACAAGGATTCGTTTTCTCTTTTTGCATTTATGCTTTGCATCTATGTATATATCGGTTCATCTGCAAATTCAATTTTTATCTCTTTTTTTTTCCATTTTATAGCGCTTTTTCTGGGATCTTACTGCTGGAGATCAACTATCAAAAACATCTCCTCAAATCTCTCGCACTATTTCCAGTATTGTCATGACACCAAGAAATCTACAGTCTGCATTCTTTCAATTCTATCCCAAATTTCAAAGTTTTCTTGAATTCTTTTCACAAATATCATTCTTATTTCGTAACATTATCTATGAGCAATACAACTCAAATATTAGCGGGTAGTACATGCCTGCTTTGAAAATCCCGTTCTAAAATATTGGCTTTTATCATGCTCATATATTTGCCACTGGCGCCTGAGGAAGATCCGCATCTTGTATAAATACGTTAATGTGTTCATAGATATTTCAGTTTCCCCTTTTCTTTTCTTTTTTTCTTTTTTCTTTTTTTCTTTTCAGTTTCGCCTTTTTTTTCTTTATATATTTATATAATTAAATTTGTTTTTTATTTAAAATTAATTTAATTTTCATTTCCATGTTTCGAGATTTTACCCCGTCATCAGGTAATGTTGACTTATTGTTGTGAAAATGATTTACATTTGAATGTAGAAAACAATAAGCTTGTTATTTAAAAAGTTAATATGGATGGGGAAAAGACAGAAAAACTTTATGCGTGTGTTTAATTTAACTAATCAGAATGTAGTTAAACTTTTAAATTTGAAAATATAGGTTATATGTTTGGAAAATACAGGATTTCTTCTTTCAATCTTAACGAGAAAGTGTTAGTCTACTGAGCTACCGACAAGATTGCTTTTTTCCCGTATGATATATTCATTATTGTTACAAGATTATTGTCTTAGCTTTCGCTGTATACCAGCCTATTTTAAAACAAAAAAGAAATAAAACATTTTCTATTTTTGATCTGATTTAAAGTGATCTTTGATTATGATTATACTATTTATATTTCAGTTCAGAGTGCATTTTTCTAATTTTCCAGTAACTCTTAATGTGTAAAAAATGCAATATCTGTTTAATTAATACTATATCTATCACAAAGCAAATTATCGGATATATGTGAGTTAATGTGTATTATTTTATAAAAAAATTTAACGATATTCTAAGGTGAACATTTTGCAATGTTTACATATGACATTTATTTCATTACATTTATTTAATAAATTTATATTCTTAATAATATATAGTTTTTCATATAAGAAAAAGGGGAATGGGTTGTTTTAGACTTACATATTTTAGCTTGTTTTTAAATTTTCCATTCGATTGTGGGAGTTTATTTGTTTCTTTTAGATATCAAAAATATTTCGATAGAGATGTTCTATTTCTATACTTATTATCATTAAATGAAGATGTGTGTTGATAAAATATTTTTCTCGGCGAATTCTTAATGCTACCAATATAAATCTTTAAATTAGTAGGGTTTTTCGTAGAAGAAATAGTGTATTGATAAACAATGGCTTCTGTAAGACACCTGTTTTCTAAAAGGACACTCTATAGCGTTTCTACAATTATATTTATTACTGTCTAAATTATTGATTTCAGTTATTCGATGATTCCTATATTAAATTAGGTTTAAATTTTCATTTACAATATTTTGCTTATTAATTTTTTCCGATTATTTGTACAATTATGACTTAATTTTAGAGTATTTTTACTGAAAATCTTGCTTAATGGTTTATTATTCGGAAAATATTTCTTAATCAAAGAGAGGAAAATTTTTACCTAATTTACTGCTAACCATTTGGTGGAAAGGGGTGTATAACTGAGTGGTCCAATTCTGATATATATACATATATTAGTCATCCACATACAACCCTGTTTTGTTGTATCACAGCTCATCAGTGTGACAAGAAACATCCACTTGCTTCTGGGCGGGATCGAAACTCGACCGATTTAGTGTCAGTCGGAGTCGCTACCCACTAAGCCATAGGCATGCAACCAAAGAATAGAGATTTTAACATGTTGTATATAAGCAGTGTATACACGTATCAATCACCGAAAGAATTCAATTAATTTCTAGAGAGTAATGCATATATCGCAGAAGGGAATATATATATGTATATTAAAAACAGAAATAGGTGTTGTTCCAACGAGAGAAATTGGTGTAGAAGAAAAAAGTGCGAGAAGCCGTGAACGTTTGTTTTAAATTTTAGATTTATTATTGTTATTAATATTATTTATATATCTTGATTTTTGTATGATATATTAAGTGTCCAGAATGGTATTTGTGTCTTTACACGTGTCTCTACACGTGTTTCGATTTTAAAGTTGACTCTGTTTCGGTGAATAAACTTGTGACTTTATATATCGAGATCCGTATGCTACAATGTTTTTTATTGTAATAAACTAATCACTGAAATTATTAATTATGATAATATAATATAATCCATCTCTTCTACATCCAGCTATGGGTTAAATAACTGGACAGATTGGGTTCTAAAGCATTGGCTGGCAACCAGTCTACGGCAGAAAGTAATGGCAACTTACTGCAGGAGAATATTCTGCCCAATCAGTCATGTCTCTTTTGAGACATGATCGCCCAATCGTTTTCTTCTATTTCTTTTTCTTTTCTTTTTTTGAATTCCGGGAAGATTCTAAAGGTAATTCTTCTGGCAGTAGGAAACACTTGTTTATTAGTGGAGTGGGGTATCCTCTTATTTGTAGTGTTTTTCCTGGTTCCTCTAGGCGTATTTTACGTCGTGCTAGGGAGTAGGGGATGGATTTTAGACAACCTTTATGGTAGCGACTCTTGAAATGGAGGTATTGTTGGGTGTCTGTGGGTTTATGGTAAATGTAGGTGACGATGCAATTGTTTTTGTTTTTTATGAGTATGTCTATTCATTATAGTTCTATTCTAGTGTGAACTTAATTTTGGGGTGCAAGTTTTGTAGATTATTTATGTCTCTTCATGTTCAAGCATTCTAGCATACGTCTCCACACACAACAAAAGCAAGCATAATTATTTACAAAAATCAAAAGACACACAGAATTACTCAACAAAAATGATAAAATAAAGGAAATCTAAAAGACAACTAAAATAATTAAAACCAAACGCCGACTTCAAAATTATAAAAACATCCTAACCTCATCAAAATTCGAGCAAGACACAATACAGGGGATCACAAAATGCAACATAAATAATGTGGGGTATGCAACATAATAATAGAAGAAAAACACTAAGTTCGAAAACACATCTACATTCGAAATAAAAACAAATCTGAGCTGCAATTTTAAAAACGTAATTTATGCACTAAAATGCGATGAATGCGCAAAAATATACGTGGAAGGCAAAACAAGGCCTGAACAAAAGAGCAGCCCTGCACAAAAATAACATTATCTAGCCAATAACAGGAAATTGTACGTTTCCCAACATTTACACGAATGCAATGGGTGTAAATTCAGAGTAATGTCTATCTATTAAAATGCAGATTATGACGCACTCATGACAGCAGTAAGAAATATTTATAAAACATGCAAGCCTTTCCTCAACAAAATAACATGAAAACCTTAAGACAAACACACAGACATATTAAATTCAAACTCGATAAAAACAATCACTAAATTTTAAATTAAAAAAAATCAAAATTTTAAGCAACGTTTACTATAACCATAGACATTCTTTTTCCAACCCCGATCTAAATTATTAAACAGCCCTTTCCCGAAGATTTGGGAAAATGAAGGAAGAAGGACAAAACCTCATAGTTAGCCCGTACTTCCCAGAAATTTTCACGATAAGTGCAATCTATGTTTAGGGAAAAAAATAAAAATATTTAAAAGTACCCAAATCAACACCTACTTTTAACTTTAAGTAAAGAATTCATAAGCGAATGCCGCCATAAGTCGAAATTTGTGAATTTTAAAACCTAAGATTTAAGTTTTAAACTTAATCTATGAATTTGGTAAATCAAAATTTTTTTAGCTAGTAAATTTATACCTCACAAACAAATACTAACCCCGGCCTTATAGATACCATCCTTCTCCATTTCCTATCTAAATATCTACTATTTAACATGCAAGAACCTGTAGACTAACTTTTTACTCCTCATTTTTCCTGCACCTTTATAATATTTTGCTTTGTTTTTGCGGCGATTCTAATTTCCATGATGTTTTCCATGACTCTATTACTCATATAACTTCCCTGCACTTTGCTAGAATCGTATATGTATATTTTTATTGCTTTATTTTTAATGTTAAATCTATATTACCTTTTACACAAAAAGATGAATTTTGGTTAATTTTTAGCATAGCCATTACAATAAATATATATAATAATTCAGTTCCTTTCGTACTAAGTCGTCTTAAATTTAGTTTCTTAAATTTTTAAGAATAATTAAAATTAAATTTAACTCGTGAATTGCGAATATCTTTTAGATGTTTAAGTAAATTATGTTTGGGAATGGGTGCTTGTGTATGTATGTTTAAGTCTGTGTGTGTGTGTGTGTGTGTGTGTGTGTGTGTGTGTGTGTGTGTGTGTTTAGTAATGGATTCTTTTTAGATCTTCACATGAAGTTAATAATATTAATTTAAATTTAAAATTTAAGATTTATATTTAAATTTGTATGTCCAAATTCTTTTTCTATAAAATTTTGACCCAGTCCTTATTTATTTAAACTAAATCTCTTTGGTAAATTTTTCTATGTTTTTTTCAACATTGATGGTATCAGTTTTCTTTTCTTTCTATGGGAATAATTCTTCTGAGCTTACTTCTCAATCAACCACCCCTTCCTCCCTTTTTCTTTTTTTCTTTTTTCCTTTCGTTCCCCCTACCACTTATATCCCTCTGACATGGCTAAATCTAACATTTAAACTCTTTATTCAGGTAAGGAGGAGGGGTATGTCTTCTAATATGAGACATAGGTATCTGTCTGCTTTTCCCTTTTTACTTCCTTAAATTCAGATATTGTTAATCCCACCTCACTATTTTCCTGTGGATGGATGATGTTTTTAGACTTCTACAGGTATAAAATCTTTTAACATATTTGAATTTGAGTAAATAAAATTTTCGTTTCACCGTTGCTGAAGAAGCAAGGATTTTTGTTTTATTTTTTATATTTGGCTCTGTAAACAGAATATAATATTTGCATCGAGCCCTCCACCTTGATAAATTTTAATATTAATGAAATTAATATAAATTAGGATCGGTTTTTTGGGATTTACCTCATCTTTTTGGATTTAAAATATAAAAATATCTATCTATCTAAAAATCTTATGCCAGATGGAGGAATATTGTAAAAGGGTCTGATAAGATGAGTTTTAAATTCATTGAAATGAACTATAGTTTATAACTATTATGACGTGTTGAGTTTTTTCTTTATAAACTATATATAACTGAAAAGTTATTGGTCATATTTATATTAAATTTAACCAGTGAAGGGTTGTATTCAACAACTAACTAACAATAGCTATAGGTCATATTTATATTAAGTTTAACCAGAGAAGAGTTGTAGTCAATAACCAACTAACAATAGAAAAAATTACCAAGAACATATTGGTATATCCACGGGGGACTTTAAGCAACGTTACTATAACCATAGGCATTTTTTCCAACCCCAATCTAAATTATCAAACAGCCCTTTCCCGAAGATTTTGGAAAATGAAGGAAGAAGGACTAAACCCCATAGTTAGTTGGAAACTGATAGGCTCAGCCCGTACTCCCAGAAAATTTCACGATAAGTGCAATCCATGTTTAGGGGAAAAATTAAAAATATTAACCAGTAAAAGTTGTATTAGAAAGTGCTTAATGCATGTCTGAAGGAAGGTGAAGATTTAACATGTAAAGTTTTAGATATTTATATTTTTTGGTTTCTTAAGGTGATTTGGTTTTAAAACTAAACTATGGAGCATTATCGGCTAATCTTTCATATATATATATATATATATATATATATATATATATATATATATATATATTAGTATTATTAATATTTCAATCATTTTGATTTTTTGTACTGTGTAAATGATATCTACCTACTGCCATTGGCGCTTGACAGTTTTAATAGAGAGATAATGCCTTTCCAAAGGAATAGAAAACTACATCCACACTTTTATTTGGGAAACGACCTTCTGGTCCGGTATGTTTTAGAGCACTCAGCAAAAACACATTTTTATGTAAAAGCGAGTTTCAGTTACTCTTTTTGAAGAAATACATATGACAGCCACATCCTAAGAATAGATACACCGATGACAGTGTTGATAGCAGAACACAGAAGGACAATTACAGAAAATTCCACAGAATGAAGTAAAGGATATCGAGAAGATAGGGCTAAGCTTCAATTGTAAGAATACAGACTGTATGGTTGTCAGTAAAAAAGAGAATTCAACCATGCGAGTTACAAATTGGAGAGGCTAAAATCAAGCACCTAAATTCACTTAAATCTCTAGGAAAAACGAAAAGTGTGACACTGAAATACGAAGGTGCATTGGGATAGCAAAATATGCCTTCTAAAAGCTAAGCAAAGAATTAAAGAACAAGAAAATCCAGTTAAAAGGAAAGAAAAGAGTACTGGACTTTTATGTAATATCGGTCCTTCTATACGACAGTGAATGCTGGACAATCTCCGTACAGATCAAGAAAAGAGAAGAGAGAAATGTGGTTCTACATAAGGCTGATGAGAATACCTGGATTGAACCCCTCAGAAAAAACGAAATTTTAGAGAAAATGGAAACAAAAAGACACTTATACTTAATTTTAGAAAGTGGTTTTTGATATTTCTAGACTAAAAAATGGGAAAAGAGAATTCGTAAAGTTAGACCCCCAAAAAAAAAGAAATTTGATGTCAGGAGTAAAAGAGAAAACCCAGCGCATAACCTACCTAAAGAGCTTTTGTGAACGGTTGACAGAACAGGGATTTGTAGCAATATTAAAAAGACAACATTTGCTAAAAGCTACAAAGAAGAAAACATTGTGGAGAACCATGATTGTTCACGTCCTAAAAAGACACGACACATAGAAAACACCTCCCGTTGTGATTTTTCAAAGGTGATTTTATTTCGTATTCAAAAAGCAAAAGAAGTAGTTTTTCAATGATTAATGGATTTTAGTTTTAATTTGATATCTCTGAAAATGATATCTACCGGCCTGGGTAACTGAAAGTCTTATTCCATTGCTCAGCGAACACATTTGGACCAAAGCTGTCCAATACTCACTTTCCAGGTTTGACTGAGTTCAGAAATGTCGGCACCGCCTTGTGTGTGATTAATTGTTTTCCACCTTTTTTCCAACCTCTTTCTCACAGTCAGAACTTTTGCTAGCTTTTCATTACATTACCGCTATTTTCATGGCAAGTGATCCAACAGTCTATACTTTCACAACCAGGATTCGTCATGCCCGTAAACTGAGACGTTTCATCCTCATGTAGTTTGTATTCAATTGATGAATATGAAGTAAGCTTTTTCCCAGAACTCAATTTGAAACTAACGCCCAATGGGATACTTCCTTGATCACTAGAATATTAACCTCTTCAAGTCGAGCGCCAAAAATTACTTTTCCTACGAATTTTCACAATATACAACTCTTGTTCCTTCCCTTATAACAGGTTAGGTACAAATTTATAACAACTGCCATGAAAATATTCGTAGAAGAGGCACATGGAAAGTGACTGAATCTAAGATGCAAGTTCAAGATGATTAGTAAAAATTGTCATCGTTATATTCTACCAAAATGCCATTTATTCTTCCAGTTCTTCATTTTCTTTCTTCTGGACAAAAAAGATATCCAGATCTTTACGATTATTAGACTTGGTTTTCTGGCTGAGACTAAGTGCTATGTTTGGGTGACTTTCAAAATCCCAATTAATTTTACATTTTATTCTACAAGAAAAGGGCAGAAGGTTGGTATATTTTTATACCAATTTTTCAATTGATTCATCTCCCCCTACCTTGAGTGGCACCTAAGCCTTATATTGCGGGTACAATAGTAGAAATTCAGAGATATCCACCTCGATTATGCATACAAGGTTTATAGCATCTATGATATTCCTTGGAGAACCGTAAGTAACAATGGTCATCATGTGCCGCCCCACGGTCAATGTCATCCCCTCCATCAGTTACGTGACACTATGGTCAACACCTAAATCGAGGCATAGCCGTACTTGTCCTGCAAGAATCTATTCCATCTGACTTGGCCCATCTGTCTAAGCGAAAATGTCTCCCTCAATCTCCTAGATCACACGATTTGAATCCCTACACTACTACGTCGAGGGCGTCACCTATAGCGGTCCCACAAATGGCACTGTTGGCAGTCTACGTGAACGTGATACCCCTATGTTGGGTATGTCTACATTCTACTTACGTCTATTTTCTCATACTATAGAATAATGTTTTCAAAACTGAGAAACTACGCTGCAGCAAACTTGTGTTTCTCTTCAAAGAACGAATTGGATAAATGCTCCCGTTGAAGAATTCGAAAATGCTGAAACATGATAAACATGAAAATTTACGCCTGCTTCAATGAAATGAAAAGCCTAGTAAATTTTTAATCTTTCAGTTATACACTCGTAATTCTTGTGTAAATATATGACACACTTAGAATTATTATTGCAATATTTTGTTAAAGCTGTTAAACTCATATATTAACGATGCAATCGGGGATTTTCCATAGGTATTTTGTTGTCGTAACATTGCTTATTCAATCATTAATTTAAGAATTGAAATCCATTACAAAATTCAAATGAGAAAACAATTAATTTTTACGGGTATTTCTACTTGTAAAATAATCTGTTTATTGCTAAAATATTCAAATTATCGTCTTCAAAATGTTGCATCAAAGAAACAAAAACAAACAAATAAAGCCTATTTTTTGCTGTGTTTATGACGCTCATTTTGACAAAAAAAAAGAAGTTAATAAATATATGAATCCATTTCCGCTTTTCCTACCTATGGGTTAAATCCCAAGACTGATTCGACTCACGAAACCAACTAAGAAGAAAAATTGTGCATTCAAGAGTCAACCCGAAAAGGAATAGTCTACGTAAATTACTCGAAACATACCCCCTGCTACTGTGGCTCTATTTTCTGATGTGTCTCTACGACGTTAAGGGCTTATGGAAATCGTGTTAACTTTTGGAGATTCATTAGTAAAGCTTCTCTGACGCCAATAAAAAAAGAGATGTGGTTTGTTAAATTTGTTTTATTCACAGTCTTCTGTGTCCTAATTTATTGTAAATTATCCCATTTTTTCTTTTCCTTTTTTATCATTGCAACCTAATAAAGGAAATAAAGCTACTAAGATGCAAGGATTATTGAGTGTTAGAAAATATTAGAAAAAGGAAACGCTTTTGAAAAAGGAAACAATAAAAAAAAACAGGAATAAAGAAGATGGAAGATAAGGATTGACATTAATTTTTGATTTTTGAAGCTCAAACTTGACTGGAAAGCAAGAATCAGAAGAGCGTTTCACAAGTTTCCATCTTCATAGGTCATCAGAATTTTGTTTGTTTGTGAATATTTTGCCAAACTTCAGCCTTTTTCATTAGTTATCCTTCACAAATAATATTTTGATATGATTGCAACGAACTACAGCGGGTCTATTCAGCCATAGAACTTAATTCAAGAAGAAATCTCAAACAACATCTCAACTATTCATAACACATTCTCGATAAACTAAATATATATATATATATATGCTCTTGATTTTAGGCTTTCTTAGAATTAAACAATATAGTAGATTCAGTTTTAAATACTTTCCGTTTTTTATTAGATTTAGACTTAGAAAAATAACGTATAATTACATCGTCAATTTTATGTCCATCATTATTTGCACCTTTTGATGCAGCTCTTCAATTTTTTAGTTGAATTCCAAAAGTTTTGCTGTGAAAACCTGGTTTTCAGTAGAAAATGTTTTCCCATAAAAGCGATTTGTAACAACTTAAAAATGTTGATACAAGGTCAGCTGTAAAAAAAGCTTCAGAGTAAAAAAAAATCAGCCGTGTACCGACATGTTTTCCAGTGTTATTATTGATGTATGCGACCTTACGTTGTCTTAGAGAATAACGATATTTTTCTTTTTCATCCACTGTGTACGCTACCACTACTGTGCAAAAACTATGTTAGTGTACTTCAAATGCATTATCAACTGCCACGTATGACTAGTAGTTAGGATGATAGATTAATCATTACAAATAATTTCCAAGAAATGAAAATTACTTATGACTCAAGCTGAATGTATTGAAAATGTCATTTATTTCATCTTCTCGGTTGTAATGAATAAACAGAAATTCGCAATGTTGCTAAAATCTTTTACAAATGCAGTTTCGTATGAAAACGATTACAATTTAATCAAAACAATCTTTTGAGATAAATATGGTTAAAATTAATCGTTCCTAATTCCATGCAACAAAATAATTACTTTTATTTTTCAAGAAAACTGCCTCCCTAAAGAGTAAAGCACACTTGGGTGATTATGTCTCTTTTCGATTCATAATTGATTTGACAGAAGATGTTCGGCAATAGGCCGACATTCATTTTTACAGTAGACCGGTTTCCATCCACGTTCTGCTGCTATTTAACCCAGAATTGGGAGTGAAGAGATGGATTCATACCTTTACTAAGTATATTAGCGCGTAAGTGAATGTAAGTGAATCGACTGGAATTCGAACTCGGCTCTTTTGATTTTTTCAAAATGCACCACCTGCGCAACCAAGCTTAAAGAACCTGGGATTCCCAAGCATCATTCATTCAGGTTCAACATTGCTTAACGCTGGTGATCGTGTGAGAACCAATGTTTCAACTAGGATATGGCCGTAAGCATCAAGGAAACCATGCTTAGCTAAACTTATAATTTTTCTTCAATGCTATGCGCAATAATGACTTGTCACAGTTGCTTTTACTTATGTTTATTTGAGTCGTCATTGAAATGGCAGTGGTTTCCTATTGCCTTATCTACGGTTTTAAATTCAGAGTTTTCTTTCTGCTCCACTAGTTTCCTTACTCAAGTCAGAGAGTCGAAGCCATCCGAATATTTACTCACTGCTGAGGTGAAGAAAGAAGAAATGAAATCATGTTTTTTCTAATAGCCTTAGTGTGAAATAGACTGAACACTATTGGGCCACACTTGAACACGGTCCGTCGATACTATTTTTATACGAACAACTGTTCTTCCTCTATGTACCATGTTCTTTCAAGATGAAGGCGATCATGATCTTCCTCATGCCCCTATCCCTTGTCGCTCTTAATACCCCTTTTCTTGTAATCCCTATCATGGGTTGCTTTCTTTTGTCTTTCTTCCCCTTTATCCATCACGTGAAAATCAGGTTCTCCAAGCCTCCCTTCTTCATTACATGCCCCCGAAACGTCAGCTGTATTTTTCTGGTGTTGAATATCAATTTCCTTCGTGTCTTCTTCAAAACCTCGTTGTTGCTCAAATGTTCCGTTCATGATATCCTCAGCATCTTTCTGTAGAACCATATTTCGGTTGGCTCAAGTCTTTCCTTCATCTTTGATGAGTCTGTCAGACTGCCATATTGAAGAATAGACATCACATAAAAATCCAATACTCTTTTCTTTGTTTTCAGTAAAATTTTCCTGTCTCTTACTACTCTAGTCAGCTACTGGAAAGCCTTCTTGCCCAATGCAATACGCCTTCAGATCTCCGTATCGTACTTTATGTCTTTTGTTAGAACACTTCCCAGGTATTTAAATTTTAGTATCCCCAAATTATAATTAGCATTTTGGGATCCACTTTTTATTAATTACCAAGCATTTTATTTTCTTTTAGTTTATACGTAGTGCTTTCTTTCCGGTTTCTTTAGCTTTTTCCTGTAGGACTTGTAGTTTCTTTTCTGTATCTGCTATCAGCACTGTGTCATCTACTTATCTTATATTAAGATTGCGGCCGCCAATAACGAATCCAGGCAGGACTTCTAGAGCTCTCATAATTGTCTCTCTGTATATGTTAAATAGATTATCCATATTGATATAAAGTAATTATCTAAATCTAAACTTATTTATAAATGGAACTTTGTCTCTGTGTGTGTCTGTGTCTGAGTGTGTGCGTGTCCGTTACCTATAGACTCCGAAACGGCGGAACCGATTTTCTTTAAAATTTACACAGTTGTACTATAAGCGTCTGCGAGTGTTCTTAGCTTGGTTTTGTATCGAGAAAAAATCGGGTTATAGGAGTGGTCCGGTTTTAATCATATTTGATACACTCATAGACAAAGACATAAGAAACGATATTCATAAGTTTCAAGGTTGCTGTTCTTACAACGGTGCAGAAAAGGCTCAATACAAACTGTCTCAAGCGAAACATTAAAATATGTCAAATCTTTCTAGATACTTAGGAAGTGAAATAAATTTTATTGAGAAAGATATACCTCTTTAAATAAAATGGATGTGCGAATTGTAAATCCGACATAGCCAAAATCAAACAATTGGAGAAATTAAAATCTCTTTGGGAAGTGTTTTAGCGAATAACTCAAAATGCGACGCTGGGATCCGAAGGCATAGTCCAGGAAGGATTCCAAAAGCTAATCAAAGAACTAAGAAATTAGAAAATAAGTGCTGGACGATTTCGTCAAATATAAAGAGGAGTCTTGAAACAACAAAAATATTGTTCTTAGGAAAGATGCTGAGGATACTATGAACTGAAAATGTGAGAAACAACAAAGTTTTTGAGAAAATGGAAACAAAAAGGAAATTAATATTTAACGCCAGAAAGATACAATTAAGGTTTCTGGGGCATATAATTAGGAAAAATAGATTGGAAAACCTGATAGTAACGGAATAGAAAGAGGACAATAGAGACAGACGAAAGCAGCCTCAAATAGAGTTTCTCTCGACCCACTCTCAAGCTGGTTTTAATTTATGGTGTAAGTGCTTGGATATTTACATTAGATTTTAATTCTGATAGAAACTACATTCTGATTCTGAGAGTTTACATCACTTGGAGAAAAAATTCAACGATATAGATCCATCCCTGATATTTCAATAATCTTAAATCCTAAAGACCAAGCTTGATAAAACGGATGCTGAGAGTTATACTTAACATCTGTTGAAAACAACATCCAACTATATCGCAGTCTATGGATCCATCCTTGATATTTCAATAATCTTAAATCCTAGAGACCAAGTTGATAAACTGGTTGCTGAGAGTTAATTTTGTCATCTCCTTGAAGAGAGAATATCCAACTATATGTCAGTTCATGGATCCATGATTGATATTTCAATAACTAAATCAGAGACCAAGCTTGATAAAATCTGATACAGAGTTATACTTAACATCTCTTGAAGACAACATCCACCCATATATAACAGTCTATGGATCCATCCTTGATATTTCAATAATCTAAATCCTAGAGACCAAGCTTGATAAAACGGCTGTTTGAGAGTTATACTAATATCTCTTGAAAGACACATCCAACTATATAACAGTCTATGGAGTCCTTTTGAGGATTTTAAATAATCTTAAATCCTAGAGACCAAGCTTGATAAAATGGATGCTGAGAGTTATACTTAACATCTTTGAAGACACATCCAACTATATAACAGTCTATGGATCCATCCTTGATATTTCAATAATTCATCCAGAGATCAGTTTGATAAATTTGATGCTGAGTTATACCAACATCTCTTGAAATACAACATCCAACTATATCATGTCTTATGGATCCATCCTTTGATATTTCAATAATCTTAAATCCTAGATAATCAGTTTTCTGATAAAACGGATGCTGAGAGTTATACTTAACATCTCTGAAGACAACATCCAACTATATAACAGTTCATGGATCCATGATTGATATTTACACCTTATAATCCTAGAGACCATTGATGGTAACCATTTTTATGAGAGTTGATACTTCTGGGCATCTTCAAAGATAACATCCAACTATATCACAGTCTATGGATCCATGATTATTATTTCAAAATCTTAAATCCTAGAGATCAAGCTGACAAATTGACAAGCAGCTATATTTCACACTTTGAAGACAACATCCAACTTATATCACAGCCCTGATCCATCCATATTTCAAGGACTCCAAATCCCAGAGACCAAGTTTGATAAAACGGATGCTGAGAGTTATACTTAACATCTCTTTGAAGACAACATCCAACTATACTAGGTTCATGGATCCATGATTACATTTTCAACAATCTTAAATCCAGACCAAGCTTGATAAAATGCATGCTTAGAGTTATATCAACATCTTCTTGAAGACAACATCCAACTATATCATAGCCCAGGATCCATTGATATTTCAATAATCGAACTTAGAGACCCGGTTTGATAAAACTGATGCTGAGAGTTAGTAATTAACATCTCTTGAAGACAACATCCAACTATGGTCATGTCCATGGATCCATCCTTTTGATATTTCAATGGACCTTAAATCCTAGAGACCAGTTTTTGATAAAAACACATGGAGAGAGTTATACTTAGATTCTTGAAGACAAATATCCAACTATATACGAGTCTATGGATTCAACATCAGATATTTAACACCTGTGAAACTGAAAGACCAAGCTTGAGGTTAAAAACTGGATGCTTATAGCTATACCAACATCTGAAGACAACATCCAACTATATGTCAGCAGGATCCACTCCTGATATTTGGTCAGCATCTAAATCCTAGAGACCAAGCTTGATAAAACGGATGCTGAGATATACTTAACATCTTGAAGACAACATCCAACTATAACAGTCTATGGATCCATGATTGATATTTCAAATAATTCAACTGTATAATCAAGCTTGATGAAAACACAGAGTTATACTTAACATCCTCTTGAAGACAACATCCAACTATATATCACAGCTCATGGATCCATCCTTGATATTTGAATTGTCTTAAACTTATAGACCAAGCTTGATAAAATTAATATATTACTTAACATCTCTTGAAGACAACATCCAACTATATCACAGATATTAGGATATCATCCTAATATTTCAATAATCGTAAATCCTAATGACTAAGGTTGATAAAACCCAAATTTTGGATGCTGTATGTTATTTTTTATTTCTCTTGTAGACAACCTCTAATTACATCACAGCGCTATGGATACCATCCTTGATCTTTAAATAATCTTAAATCCTAGAGCATAACCTTAGAGAAAACATAAATTCGGATGTTGAGAGTTATACTTTATTTCTCTTGAAGTCCACCACCAGCTATATCACAGCCCTATCGACCCCATCCGAATATTTCAATAATCCTAAACCCTAGAGCCTTAAGCTTAATGAAACCTAAATTCGAATGCTGAGAGTTATAGTTAAGATCTTTTAGAGAAAGCATATAATTAAATCACAGTTTTATGGACCCACCCCTAATCTTTCTGAAGTCTTAAACCCCAGAGTTCTATCTCTAATAAAACTACAATCAGATGCTGAGAGTTATACTTACCATCACTTGGAGACAATATCCAGCTAAATCACAGTTCTATGGACCCACCCTGATGTTTCAATAATCTTTAACATTAGAATCTAAGCTTGGTGAAACCTAGACTCGGATGCTGTGAGTTTTACTTTACATCTCTTGGAGACAACATGCAAATAAATCACAGCTCTAATATTTTTTGCAATCTTACCTGAATGCAGAACATTTTCTGCTAGTCACTGCTGGCGAATAAAATAAAAACTTGCGACTGATTTACTGCTCTGGACACCGAACCATGGAGAAAGACGCGTCGCTCACCCAGCAAACCACCTACATTGACCAGCTCTGTAGACACAGAAGTCGATCCTGTTGACCCTCCGACCTTGATGCAGGATCGATTACGATTGTTATTTAATTTTTCTTGTGTTTGTACGAGTATTATCTTTTCTGGACACAAAGTGTGTAAAAACTTTCCAAAAGTTCTTCATATCTTCATATCTTGGCTGTTTTTTAACTATTATCAAGGACAATTTTATTTTTAATTAAATGTTCTTTGTGTGTGTATGTGTGTGTGTGTGTGTGTGTGTGTGTGTGTGTGTGTGTGTGTGTGTGTGTGTATAAATTTATAGGAATGTTTTATTTTTCAAACACGGTCAACACATCGTGTTCGTGTTTATAGTTAATGTTATTGATGCTTTGAATTTTTTCTTTTATTTGCAATTAACTGCAATACTTTGTCACCCGTATTTAACGAAACATCGATAAAAGAAGGACTGCTACCCAAATACAAAATATTAAAAAAATATATTTAAAAAGTTATATATATATATATATATATAATTTTTTAAAAATTTTTTTCAAATAATTGCGTTACTTAATAACTATGCCATTATAACACTCTATAGTTCAGAAATGTTGTAATAAAGTTCCCTCAACACATAGCTGGAGAGCCACTCAAGAGAGCTGATTTAACGAAACCTCGATAAAAGAAGGATTGCTACTAAAATACAATATATATAGATATATATGATTTTTTAATATTTTTTTCAAATAACTTGCGTTACTTAATAACTAAGCCAGTATAAAACTCTATAGTGCAGAAATGTTGCAATAAATTTCCCTCCAAATATAGCTGGAGAGCCACTCACAAGAGAGATTACTATTAAAATGATACTGATAAATGAAATACGTGATATGAAGAAATTATGGAAGAAATTGAAGTATTATAATGAAAGTGTTCATATTATGACCTTTGACATTAGAATTTATGATTGTAGCTTTCAAGGAAGCATTCACCATGTGTGTTTCCCCAAATTAGTAGGTTTTGCGAAAAACGGCTGTCTGCGTGGAATTTTCTCTTTACATTTGGAATATGGGAAAAATAAGGGTGATTCAATTACATGAAATAGTATGGCATGTTCCTAGCCATGAAGGCCTGAATTGTTGGAAAAAATGAATTCACCTCATCTAAACATTGGCCGTGGAAATAGCGATAGGATAGCGACAGGATTGTAACGCTGCGACCGTAGGAAAAAGGCTGCAGCTTAGAGAATAAGTTTCCTCAATAAGACTACGCAAGGGAATTAATTTTTTAATCGTTTCATTTCAAGCAATGTGGTACCGCCACTGGTGCGCAGAGGGCTACATGAGAGAAGAGTGAAAATTTAAGTAGGAGTAAGAGCACTAGTTACAGGGGGTGTTTGAGAAAGAGCAAGAGAAGGATGAGAATACCATTGTGAAGATGGGAGTACTATTGTGATAGACTAGAAGTGGCGACTGAATTTAGTTGATTTAACTGTAAAAGAGTGGGAACCTAGTTGCTAGTCTGGTTGCTCGAGTAAATTCTTGTGGAGAGGGCATCAGTGAGCTAAGCTCGTCGGAGCAGAAGCGATGAAAATATTTGTAGAATAGACAGAGAGAAGCCACATCCCGCCGGTGAGAAAGTGGCTGGAGCCGAGCTACCAGGTTATTACCAATCACGTTACAGATTCTCCTTTGGAGCCTGTCGAGAACACTGAAATGAATGGAAAGGACGCCAGACCAATGACAAATATGATGATTTAGCAGCAATGTATTTCAAAAAGTGAGTAGCATATTTGAAGACAGGAACATTTCGTTCGAAACAAAAAAGAGAGTACCGGATTGTTATGTTATATCTGTCTTCCAGTATGGCAACTAATTCTAGACAATCTTATCAAAGGGGAAGGAAGAACTTGAACCAACCGAAAAGTGATTCTACAGAAAGATTCTGAAAATACTATAGACCAAACTTATCAATGACGAGATTTCTGAGATGCTTGAAACGAAATGAAAACATGCTTAACATCAGAAAAGACAACTGAAGAATCTGAGACATATAATGAGGAAGAGAGATTTAGAGAATCTGATACTCACAGAACAAATAGAGGGAAAGAGAGACGTAGAAACGCAACCCATAATATATTTGATGTGCTTGAGCAAATGGATGGCTAGCAGGGTTTATGAGAGGTTACAAAAGAAAAATTGTGAAGAGCTCCAACGGATATGAAGGACATGATCGCCTACTTGCTGAAATTATGCGGCACATAGAAGAAGAAGAAGCCTAGATATGATTATTGGTTGGTTGTTTTGTTTTATGGCATATCAACCCCGGTGGGTCATTTATTGCCAACTATTTTTTTTTTTTATTGCTGGAAATACATTTTTCTTTTAACAATTTATTGTTGTTTTTATATAAGTTCTTATGTCGAGTAATACTTTTTTCTGTTCCAGTATCAAGATTCATTAGGATTTGTTTTTAAGGGCAGGGTCCCTAAGTCCTACCCTGTTAGTTAACCCATAACTGGAGGAAAGGGATGGATTAATACCTTTCCCAAGGGTACCAGTGCTTAAGTGAATGCAGGGTATTCAACTGGAATTCGAACTCGGCTGATCGATTTCTCTTTCCGAGCCGATATCCACAACGCACATCCGTCACTATACGCTTACAGCACCTCGTATTCCCAAGCGGTCACCCATCTAAGTATTGACCAGGCTCAACGTTGCTTAAGTTCGGTGATCGAGTGAGAACCGGTGTATTCAACGTGATATGGCTGTAAACCGCGTAGATATGACAGCAGTATTCTGTTTTGTTTTAAACTGACTCTTGTAAAAAAAGAAAAAAGAACGTTTGGATCAATTACATTCTGGATTTATAGAATGAGCTAGATATGTTTGACTTTCTTTAGCAACGGATCATATATATGACTTCCACTTAAACAAAGAATTCAAACTTGCCTTTCTCACCAATTTCTTCTTTTACTCTTTCTTTTTTTTATGAGCACTATTGCTTCAGGACATGGGTGATCACGTTTCTCCACAATCTCTTGCTCTTTGTAACTCTTAGAAAGGTTTACTCTTTCTGATATATCTTCTAATCCCTCTTCTGTCAACCAATAAGCTTGTTATATATGTCATTCTTTGGTCTTCTTGCTTTCAATAAGTCATGTGAATGTTAAGTTATCTAAACCTTTTTTCCTCGTTATTTACTGTAGAAATTTCAAATTTTCTTGATTCTAAGTATAAGTGTTTTTTGTTTCCGTTTTCATTGCAATTTAATCGTTCCTTACAATCTACATATATACTAGGCATTTTTAAGTAAAAACCACATTTTCTATCGTCTCAAGTCTCTTCTCCATCTGTAAAGAGATTGTCCCGCATTTACCGCCATATGGGAAGAACTGATATTAAATATCAATTCATCACACTTTTGTTTTCTTTCTAACGATATTTTCTTGTTTCTTCGCTTAACTTTTGGAAGGCATTTTTTGCTATATCAACAGAACTTTGGATTTCGGTGTCACATTTTCAACTCTGAATAACGTAAGTGTAGAAAATCGTCGAGTAGCACAGAATTCCTCGGACTGAAGCGAAAACGAGAAACAAAAATCCAAAACGGAGCTGCTCTCTTTTAACCACCACAGAGATTTTTTCTTGCCTACCATCAAAATGGATGCTCTTAGAGAGCAACACACTGCGCCTCCTTGGCCTAACTCTCTCAAATGATTTCAAACAGAATGACTACATTGTATCCGAGGTTGCGTCTACTGCTAGGATGTGCTAATCACTACTCCCGTCAAAATCCATTTTGCACATTCATAAATCCACTACTCATCCGCACATTCAATCGACTCAAAATGCTAAACCAAAATTTAAAAAAAAACGGCTTGAATTTCAAAAACAAACTGAAATCAAACATTAAAAACTCTAAAAAAATTATACTTCAAACTCAACAAGAGCAAATAAATTTGATTAAATCGGCAAACTGGAGACAAATTAGTAAAAACGCAAATGTGTTCTTACATGGGGCGCAATAGACCCTTTTGCGTATTCTCCGGACGAGGATACAACTGCCGCCTCCTCTTTTAGAAGATTCGAATATTTATACACTACAGACTGCATAAATTGATTAGAGTCTAAGAAAGTTTGCCTTCTTCAAAAACTACGCACTAAAGAGCACACCAAATTTGTGAATTATATTTTACTCCGTAAAACAAGCAAATTGACATTCACTGAAGTTGTTAAACTTCTTCAAGAGATGGAAGTGCATAAATTGAACCAGAAAATATAGTTAAGATTTCATTACGTTCTCGGCGGACAGCCAGAGATTCGTAAGCGTACGCCAAGATTCGAAAAGTATGGAGGAATTTGGTATAGCTCACATAAGAAAAGTACGCCGAAAGAAAAGCCACAGTTATTCTTCCTCTAAATCAAACCAATAAAAAAAGAAACAGGACAATTTGCTTCCTAACCCGTGTTTTGGGTGTGGATTATTACAATGGTATAAAGACTGTACTTACCGGAATAAAAATGCCTAAATTGTAGCCGTATCGGGCACAAGTGCTCACATTTTCGAGCGAGAAAGAAGGTTAAAAGCTAAATAAATGACACAAAAGCAAATGAATAAGACAGATAATATATTAAGAAGTACGTGCAAGTACAAATCTTAAATATAAATATTAAACTGCAGTTGGATTCTGGTTCAGATTTAACAATCATAAATCTACACACTTGGTTAAAGTTGGGAAAATCAACTTTGCTAAGAACTAATAAAATGGCCATGTTCATGACCGGGGAGAAAATAAAGTTTATAGAACTTATGACGAATGTAACATTTGAAGGAAGGGCATTAAAACATTCGTATTAAAGGATACAGAAAATTTATTTTGCACCGACTAGATGGAGACATGCTAATTAATTTATTTTTCCCAAAACTCGAAAACCTGACCAACGAGGTAAATAATTTAATAAAAATTTATAATAAGAAACCTTTCCGGATTATTTTTTTTGTGGGGCCGGTGTGATATGACAGTAAAATTTGAGTTAAAAGATGACATCAAGCCAGTGTTTAAGAAAAACCGAATTCTGCCTTTCGCCTCTTTACCAAAAATAAATGAAGAACTCCACAGGCTAGAAAGAACCAGTCTCTTGTCGAAAATTGTGTACAGTCAATTGGCTTCAGCGAACATCTATGTGAAGAAGTCAAACAAGTTCTGGGTTTGCGCCGATTTCTAAACGGGGATTAATGAGGCACTAAAAGCCTATTATTGTGCTTTACCTCGACCGGATGAAATTTTGTCAAGAAAATAAAAACAAAAATCAATTTCGAACGCCAACCGTTCGGGATAAAGGTAGCGCCGAAAATTTTCCAACATGTGATGGACACTATGCTGAGCAACTTTGACTTTGCGGTCGCATATTTAAACGTCATATTAATGATCAATCAAAATGTAGAACAGCATAAAGAACATGTTCATAAAGTCTTCTCGAGAATTCGGGAATACGGGTTTATATTGAAAGAATCCAAATGCGACTTTTTTTATGGAGAGGATTAAATACTTGCGACACATTATTGATAAAGAGGGCTTAAGACCAGATCCGGAACAGGCTACAACAATCTAGAACATGCCAGCTCCCGAAAATGTATCTACTTTACAAATTTTTTAGGACTGGCAAAATATTAAAGGTGTTTATACCAAATATGCACAACTTACGTGCTTTGCTAAACGAATTTTTGAAAAAAAGACAAGAACTGGGAGTGAACACCTAAATGCCAAGAAGCATTCGTCAAAACAAAGAAAATCTTGTTGTCAGACTTGTTTCCCACCCACTATAACCCAGACCTGACATTATAGTTTCTAGCGACGCCAGTTTATATGGCACTGGAGCATGTATTCTGCACAAGATGCCAACTGAATCTCACAAACCAATAGCTCATGCGTCGATAACACTTCTTCCTGCAGAAAAGAATTGCCAGCAAATTGAAAAGGGGCCGTTGAGGATTATTTTCGCAGTAACAAAGTTTCACCGGTACATTCACGGTAGACATTTTACTTTGCAGACGAGCCATAAACAGTTACTGACAATTTTCGGTTCTAAATAAGGTCTGCTTGTGCATACAGCAAATAGACTGCGGAGATGGAGAACAATTCTTTTAAATTATAACTTTATAATTGAGTTCCACCCGTCTAAAACCATTTCATGCTGATAGACTGTCCAGGTTAATCCTGAAACATAGAGAAAATCTTGAAGATACTATGATTGCTTCTCTCCAAACAGAAGAAGAACGTAAAACTACTTTATGCAACACAATAAGAGAAATCCTTGTAACCTTCGACCAAATCAAACAAGAAGCTCTAAACGATGGGTTTATCAAGCAAACCAAAATAAAATATTTTTGAGAAGAAAAACATACTTAAGGTATTTCTTTATGCAACGAAGTGCTGCTATTTCCTATACCCAATCCCTCTATGTAACCCCCTTCGCTATAGTGGCAGTGGAATGCCTTGCTTGGGGTGACACTATTAAAAAAAAATTACAAGCAATTACAAGGATTTAAAAGCCTGATGCGCACTTATATATACCGGCCAAACATGGATAAGAATATAAAAAATATTATAAAAGCTTATGAAGGCTATTCCTTTGCAGTAAAGGAAACTCTAATCTTATACAGACATTGGCCCTAAACGAACAGACCATGGTCTCGGATTCATGTAGGTTTTGCAGGTCCAGTAGACGGATTCTGTTATCTTCTAGTAGTAGACAGTTTTTCCAAATGGCATGAAGTTCTTATATGTAAAAATCTTACTACACAAGTGACAATCAATTTCCTACACGAACTTTTTACCAAGTTTGGGGTAGTCGATTGTTTACTGTCAGATAGGAGGACACAATTTATATCCGGTGAATTTAAGGATTTTTGTGAGACCTTCCAGATCAATCTTATCACGATTGCTCCATATCACCCAACATTCAAAGGACAGGCAGAGTGCGTCGTTGACACGCTCAAAAGAGCTCTGAAGAAAGCTGGGGGCACACCCACAGAAAAAGCACTGCAACAGGTCTTTCAGGCGTATAGAGTCACGCCCAACGATAAAACACCATCATCATTACCTCCAACCGAGGTAATGTTTGCGCGTAAAATCGGTCTGTGTTTGACAAGCTACTTCCCAAACAAACAAAACCTGGACGAACAAACATGGTATTTCAAAACTCTACCAACCCAGAAAGAAAGGTTTTTCCTGATGTTCAGTATAATAAGTGTTTCTGGGAAATGGGTACAATTGACAAAAGAGTAGGGAAAATGGTCTACATAATTAAAGTTCACCGGTTCACTCACAAAGGACATTTAAATCAAATCAAGAAACGCTCTCGGACGCTGCTGATAGCAGTCCTCCTGAAAAAAAATAATGGATGTCATTTACGGTATTTTTACGTGCCAATTCTGCAAGTGGTCCCAAAACAGCGCCGTTTATGGAGGAAAAGAAAAATGACGGATTTTCTCGTAGTGAATCCAAAAAGAAAAAATATCAAGAAACATGAGATGTTGATACTTAAGATAGGGGTGTTATGGCGAGTTACCCATATGACACATGAACTCATCCAAACTATATATACGCAGTAGTTCTGCTTGACAGAAAGTGAGAGCCGAATATATTCCAGTAGATAACTCAGACAGTCGGACAAACAGTCACGCTAATAATCTCTCATTGGTATATGTTTGTACTCCTGTCTTTGTTAAATATATTTGTTTACTGTATACCTTCTTTGTGTGTTTATTTCTGGTCCCAGCAAGGCCAGAACAGTAATCAATCCTGACTTATCAGCTCACCTTCACTCACTTTCTCACCAACGAGATGTGGCTTCCCTCTGTCTTTTCTACAATTAATGGCAATTTCCCTGATTCCCCGACCACACGCATTTATTCGTGTAACTAGATTGACATCAATGTCCCGCCTTTTTACCGTCGAAATAGTTAAATGTAATTGCCAATTTTAATCTAATTTTTTTCTGTTTTCGTACTTCCCGTTTGTGGAACTCTCTTTCATTTGCTACCTTCACTGATAGCTACAATTTTCAAAAGTTTAAATGCAAAGTCAGTTGTCATTTTTCTCCGTCCTTGTTTCCCATCTAACTTTTATCATTTTTCGACATCCCCTATACTTTGTATTTTTCTCTTACCGTAACTCCCTGAACAATTATGGCGGCCCTGCCTTGCTTCGGGTGAAATTATTATAAATAAAAAGGAATTAGAAATTGTAATATTTTTTACGTTACATTTTCTGACATCGTCCTGGTTAAGCCACTTCGCACTCTAAACACAGAATGGTGATGAACGATGTTATTATTATTTTTTTTTTTTTGCGCATATATTGCTTCGCTGTCAACGTCCTTGACTAACCTGTCACAAAATGCTGCATGTGTTTGATGCAATATTTGCAGATATAATATAAAATAAAACATTAAAAAATATACATATGATCTGGTTTTCACTCCCTCAATCATACGGAATACCCGAGTACCAGCTTTGTGCAGACAAGAAACTGAAATAAAACCTAAACATATAAACATTAGAAAAGTGAACTCTCAAACTAACAAAAAGTACTACTAATTTTGAATAACTTTTCTATTGAGTCTATATATAAATTTCTGTTATAGATTTGTAAGAATTTTGCAAAACAAAAAGTAATTTCAGTTGCGATCAACTAGACTAATATAATTCATAATTTACTACACGATTATCGTAAAGATCTTTTTTTATGTGCAGTGTTCTTTTAGGACGTAGGGAATCATAAACCTCCATTTAACCCTTATCCCTTGTGGTTCTTAATATTTTTCTTCTTCCCTATCCACTTCCTCAATGCTATCCAGTATATCTCGCATTGATTTCCTTTACTCTCTTTCTTTTTACCCGTCCCAAGAGTATTAGAATCTCCAATCCCTCTTTCCCATATTATGTGTCCCAGCTGTCTCTTCCTGATCTTAAGTATAAGTTTCCTTTTCATTTGCTTAATCTCTCAAACATTGTCGTTGCTCAGATGTTTGGTCTATGGTATCCTCAGCATCCTTCTGTTGTACCACATTTCTGTTACTTCAAGTCTCTCCTTCATCTTGGAGGAGATTTTCCAGCATCTGTTGCAATATAGAAGTACAGATATCGCATAAGAGTCCAGTACTCTTTTCTTTGTTTCCAACAAAACATTCCCGTATCTCAATACTCTTCTTAGAAATGCATCTTGTACCATGCCAATAGATGCCCTAAACAGGACAGTCTATTAATATTTCAGTAAAATATTTCGTCGCTTTCCATCCTTGTTTATCTTTCTGTTTTTCTCTCCTCGTCACGTTTCTTTTCCTCTTTCTTTTTCTTCCTTGTTTCTTTTCCACGTTTTTTTACCACGTTTTCATTCCTCGTTTTACTTCCATGTTTTCATTCCTCGTTTTCCTTCCTCATTTTCATTTCTTGTTTTCATCTTTGTTTTTCCCTCATTTTTTCTTACTCGTTTTCTTTTCACTTTTTCTTCCTCGTTTTCCTTCCTCGTGTTCATTCTTCGTTTTTCTTTCTCGTTTTCATTCTTCGTTTTTCTTCCTCATTTTCCTTTCTCGTTTTTCTTTCACATTTTCTTTCATCGTTTTCCTTCCTCGTTTTCCTTCTTCGAAACCGCAAAACGATACGCAGAAGTAATGTGAACGCCATAAACGATTATGAATATTAATATGAAAACATGTCAAACGAAAAATACAAAATGTCTGTAGACAAAGTAACACTGGTAAATATTAAGTGATCTTTGTGTGTATAGATAAGAGTCATTGGATACACTGCTACAAGTCTTGGACAAATGTGAAACCAGCAAACATCTGTATATTGAATATTCAGGGCATATAATCAGCACACCGCTTAGAAAGATTTATTGCCCACTTCCAAGAAAAAAGGGAAAATCTTTTATTTTATATATATATATATATATATATATATATATATATATATATATATATATATTCGTTTATATTTACAATATTTGCATATCGAATAAGGTGTTTGCGGTCGGAGTCCGTAGTGACCATACGCTTTTATTTAATAGCCTTTAGAATCTGTAGTCCCCGATTCCTTCCTTGAGAAGAGAAATACATCGAAAATACCTTCATAACGTATAAAGGGTTTTTAACTGTTTCAGTCATAACGCATTCGATGTTGAAATGGGTAAGACTTCTTCCATATATCCTTTCCCTTCAGAATGAGGACGATCATATCTCTCTGCCAATTCTCATACTTTGTAGCTCTTAGTAAGATTTGTTTTTTACTATCTCTCCAAGTTCCTTATTTTTTTAACTATTTACACAAACTTGTTTGGTAGGTTATTCGCTTTTTTCCTCTGTCTTTGTCATGTGAGAGACAAATTCTCTAATCTCTTTTTGCTCATTTTGTTCCAAAGAAATGTCCTTCCAATTCTAAATTTAATAATTACTTACATTCTCAGTTCATTGTATTTTTACTATCCTTCGTATAAGCCCATTTTTATAACTTCAGGTCTTTTCTTTTAGGAGATTATCTAGCATTCACTTCCAATTAAGAGGACTGTTGTTACGTATAATTTACTTCGTTTCTAAGCTTAATACTTTGTTTACTTTTGGAAGGGATCGTCTGCCATTCCAATTCACTTTCGGATTTTTGTGTCACATGTTCTGTCCTTTGTTAAAATATTTCTCAGGTATTTAATTCTTTATACTTAGTTGTGTGTAGTATCTCCAAATCGTAGTTCGATTCTTGGGATGTTCCTCTTGCAGGCAACCGTACATTCTTTTGATGTCCAATAGTTTCTTCTTATTTTTCTTTACTACTTTCTATCGGATGAAAAAAATATTGTTGAAGCCATTATTTTATATAGTGTTGCGATGAAAAGTAAAAAATATGCTAATTACGTTAACAAGTTGACTGCCAGAAGTCAGGAAATCTCGTTCGAATACCAGTAATTTTCGTTGCTTTTCAAATGTTTCATTTGTTCAATAGTTTTTTTCACTATAGAACGTTTGTTTTTAGTTTCACGATTTTATTATTTCTGTCTTGAACGTTATTTGCGTTAAAAACAGCAAAAAGATTTAAGGATTATAGAAGTGATGACAATAAAAAACAAAAATGTATAGTTAATGCGGTTCATCTACACAGCGTCAAATGCAGTGCAAGACTACAAAATAATTATAGTGAAAAGGTTTCATCTAAAATGCAAAAACTATAAAATGTTTCATCTAAAATGCAAAAACTATAAAATGGTTCAGAATATTATTGTCGATAACAACAACAACAACAATAATAATAATAATAATAATAATAATAATAAAACAACACTTCGAAAGAATCCGTGTAAAGAAATATACACAATTTTTCATGTAACGCTAGTGATGTTATGGCAAATAGAAAAAAAAACTAAATGTAGCCATAACAACACACCACAAACTTCTTTAGGTCTTTCCGTAGACTTGGTAGGTAGTGTAACCATATGAGAAATCGAATTATGATGAAAATTACATAATAATAATAATAATAATAATAATAAATAGTTCAGTTAAATTGTTCAACTAAGTAAGTAGAAGGATCGAGAAAATGAATTCAGAAAATGTGGCATTTAAAAACAAAAAAAATTCTACTTGTTATTGAAGCACAAGAAAGCATACAAAAAATATTAAAAATTACGTTGCACCCTGGCAAACTGTTTTTTTTTCTGAAATTCAAAATTTTGCACTTATCCTTACTTTCATCATTATTGATAAATGTTTATATGCACCTATACTAATGGAATGTTTATATGCACCTATACTAATGGAATGTTTATATGCACCTATACTAATGGAATGTTTATATGCACCTATACTAATGGAATGTTTATATGCACCTATACTAATGGAACTTACAGCATGAACTTTTCACGAATATTTACAATACACTATACATTTGTATGAACATTCTCATATGTTCACATAACCCTAAATAAGATAATCAAAGAACCCTAAACATTTGCATGTACTTTCACATATATTCACAGAATATTTACATTATTCGGACTATTGTCCTCATCTAACCCTGCAAATTACTTGGTATAATCTGGTATTGAACTCACAACTCTGGGTCAAGGTCACAGGAACTAACTAAGGTCTATATCCAAGGTCTATATTTACTGGGCCATGTGTCCTTAAGAACAGATGGCCCAGGCTACAACAGTGTCAAACAGGTAACTTACAGGGTTAGAGAGAGATAACTCATGACATTCAATCAAAGGCATTACTACGCAAGGAATGAGAATGATATAACCCAGTGATTGTAAAAAAGGTTTCGGTTCGAGATTCCTAGCACCTGAAGAAGGCCGTAGCGTGCAACGACCGTAACGTCGTACAAATAGCAACAAAGATGAAGACAATAGTCCGAATAATCTAAATACTGTAACTACTACCTCATCTCAGAAATATAGACAAATATTCACAGAACTGTATACATTTGCATACAGTTTCTGAAACATTAACAAACGCTATATATTTGTATTAACTTTCACTTATATTAACAGAACCTTAAACTTCAGATCTCATGCACAAACTCATATTTTTACAGAACCCTAAATATTTGCCTGAACATTCTCATATAATTACAGAATGCTAAACATTTGCATGCACTTTTTTCTCCTATATTCATAGAACCTCATACATTTGCATTAACATTCTCATATATTAGCATTCTTATGTATTTCCGTCAGTTAAACGCCATACGCGGAACCCGCTTGGGTGATCATGTCTTGAAAGAGACATTACTGACTGGGCAAAAGACTATCTCGCAGTAGATTGCCATTAATTTCAGAGGTAACCTTGTTGCCAACCAAGGCTATAGAACCCAATTTGTCCGGCTATTTGACCCATACCTGGAGGGAAGCGACAGATGAATACTTTTCCCAAGGGTATTTGCACCGAAGTAAATTCAACAAGTTCAACTGGTATTCGAACTCGGCGCTCTGATTTCCTAGCCGATAACCTCTGCCCACAATGTACATCAGCTCAACGTTCATATATCTACAGAACCCTAAACATTTGCATGTACCTTTTCATATGGTCACAGAACATTAATCATTGTCATGCACATTCTCATATAATCTTCTTCTTCTATGAGTCATCTCCCTTCTGGACGTAGGCGATCATGGCTTTCCACTTGTCCCTATCTCTGATGGCTCATAGCACACTTTCTCTTGTTACCCCATCCAAACGCCGCTATGCCATCCACCTGCTCAGGTCCTTCAAATATGTTCTCCACTGCTTTCCCCTGTCTCTTTTTATTCCCCTTTATCTGACCTGTGAATATCATATTCTCCAAGCCTGCCTTCTTTATTTCATGTCCCAAGAACTACAGTTGCCTCTTCCTGATGCACAGTATTTCTTTTTCGTTTCTATACTTTCTAAAACCACATCATTGCTCGATTTATGATATCCGCAGCATCCTTCTGTAAAATCACATTTCAGTTGCTTCAGGTATTTTTTATTCATCTTTGATGATATTGTCCAGCATTCACTACGATATTGAAGGACATACATCACGTAGCAATTCAGTTCTCTCTTCTTTTTTTCTAGCAAAATTTTCCTGTTTTTTAATACTTTGCTTAGCTTCTGGAATGCCTCCCTTGATATTCCAATTTGCTTCAGATCTCAGCGTCGCACTTTCCATCTTCGGTTAGAACACTTTCCAATTACTTAAATTTCTGTACTTTTAGTATTCCAAACCTGTAATTGGCATTTTGGGTTCCTCTGTTTCCTGATGACCATATATTCAGTTTTCTTGTAATTCATTTGCAGTCCTTTCTTTTGGCTTTCTTCATCTACCCTTCTTAGGTGGTAACCTTATAATTTGCATTCACGTTCTCATATATTCACAGAAACCAATAATTTTCAAACTTTCCATATAATCTTATTAAAACTTATAAATGTACATAAATTTTATCTTCGCAGACACATACATTCTTTAGTAAATGTTTAAAATAATACACACAACCATACATCATATAATTAAGAAAATTCATACTGGAAATATCAGGTACATATCCAAACAATTGTACCAACAACCATGAACCGTTGATTTGCAGTCTTTTGAGATTTTTGGTTGATATCTTCAGAGTGCTCGTAAAACAAAATAGCAAATTCAAAACACGATAATAACAATAGTGACGAAGTTATTATTAATGTTTGGTATTCTTATTTAAAAATTTGCTGTCAATGTGAAAGCTTTTTAACATGGAAATCCTCTTGACCCTTGATAGGATTTTGTTCTGTAGTTATTGAAACAATTACCAGCTGATGTTTTGATAAAAGTTAATTAAAATGCTTCATCGACCAACCCACACAAAACAAACACTTCAGCCTGTTTCTTATTCAACGAAGCAAATCTCTTAACTGTGTAGTTGACTGTTCGTGCTAACCACACAATTAAACTAAAAAAGACTAAATGAAAATATAACGAACTTATTTATAAATGGAACTTTGTCCGTGTGTGTGTGTCTGTGTCTGTGTGTATCCGTTACCTATAAACTCCGAAACGGCTGAACCGATTTTCTTGAAAATTTACACAGTTGTACTATAAACGTCTGTGAGTGTTCTTAGCTAGGTTTTGTGTCGAGGTACGTCCGATAAATATCGAAAATCGATAATCGAAAAAATCGGGTTTATAGAAGGAGTGGTCCGATTGTAATCAAATTTAATGCACTCATAGACAAAGACATAAGAAACGATATTCAGAAATTTCAAGGTTGCAGTTCTTACAATAGGGCAGAAAATTTAATATCGAAACCAGAAAATCAAAATTTGACTTACATTCATTCATTTTTCTTTCAGTCTACGGTTTCGCTTTAACTGAAAACAACTATTGCTTTTTAGTCTTTCGTGCCAGCGTCCAAAGAGTCTGAGCTCCAGGACCATGGATTAATTTTAAAGCTTTCATTACACCCGGGCAACGCCGGGCTATACTGCTAGTGATCTGTATGATATATATATACTATAGTCATCCGTAGACAGATCTGTTTCACTGTATCACAGCTCATCATATTAGACTCCGATCCCCTTATATATATATATATATATATATGTGTGTGTGTGTGTGTGTGTGTGTGTGTGTGTGTGTGTGTGTGTGTGTGTGTGTTAGCTGCTAAGAAAGTCGATTCTCTGTGTAGGGCCAGGAAGTTTTTTTCCGCCTGAAACAATCCTGCACATATACAAATCTACCATCCACCCGTGCATTGAAAAATGCTGCCATATCTGGTCGGGTGCTTCTGCTATCCACCTAGGTGTCCTTGACAAAATCCAACGGAGAATCTGTAATGTGATAGATACAGTCACTTTCTCACCGGCGCAATGTGGCTTCCCTGTGTCTCTTCTACAAATACTTTCACGGCTTCTGCTCCGATGAACTGGTGTTCCCTATATATTAATTTACTCAAGCCACAAGGTTAGCAATCCTCTCCCACTCTTTTACTGTGAAACCAATAAATTGTAAAGGCAAATTCTACTTCATCAGCTTCTTTTCTCGCATTTCTCGCCTGTGGAATTTCCTTCCATTTACTTGCTTTCCCGACATCTACAATCTTCGAGAATTTAAATGTAAAGTCAATAGTCATCTCCTATCTCACTAACCTGCCATCCTCTCTCATGCTTCTTTCTCCGACCACTCCAATCTAAGTAGTATTCTCATCCTTCTCTTACCCACTTCCTGACATCCCCTGTAACCTGTCACTTATAATTATAGCAAATTAAAAATATCTATCTATCTCTCTCTCTCTCTCTCTCTCTATATATATATATATATATATATATATATATATATATATATACACTACTGGCCATAATTATTTATATATACACTACTGGCCATAATTATTAGGCCACCTCCAGGGTTTAAAGAGAATGATGTATTCATACTATTTTTTAGTATTTATTGCCAAGTGGAATAAATGTAAATGAAAATAGAATGGTTCTTTTGTTATGATTACTTTGCAAAATTTTACAAGGCAGCCAGGAAACCTTTACTTCGGCCAGCCAATAAGAACAAGTATGGGGAAGAGAGCACAAAAACTGGGCACCAGAACAATTCATATGATGCACATGTTATTGTTCAGTATTAATAAAAGAACCATTTTATTTTCATAGCAGTCACGAATGGGATCTCCTGCTTGTGTGGTATGTTGTCATACATAGGGTTTTCCAGTAGCCATCCTTTTGACCCAGAGCAACACCACTTCCCCCAAGAAACTTGATGTAGGTCAACGTGTCGAGTCTGAGCCCCTCTTGAACAAACTCGGTACTTCTTTTTTCATCAGAGCGATCAAAGTGAGTTTTTTTGAGCTACCGTACCTTCGTAATTAGCATTAGACTCACCCAACTCTTTGTGAATACTCAGCACTTTCCTCAGATTTACATCCAAATCATCTGAAACGTTTGTATTGGAGCTTCCAGCGTGAATGCCAGGCAGTACAGTATGTCGTTTCCAGACTTCTGTAATTATTATTTCACTGAGTGACTCCGTTAATGGATATTAATTTTATGTTTAGTGGTAAAACGTTAGATGCTGAACGAAATACGTCTTAAGACTTTACAGTTTAAAGTAATGTTTTCAAACCCAGCCTAAATTTTAACCTTTATTTATTTCAAACTGAATAATTTATTTCTATCAAGTGCACGCTCTTAAGGCCAATTGAAACTGCAGATACAATGACAAATAATGTGAAAGGGGTTCTTGATATTTAAGGTTGAATCAAATGGTCTTCAAGAAGAATGTAGCTAATAGCAAACTTTTAACAAAGTCTTTTAGTGTTTTAAGTATTGGGTACAACAGATCAGGAACTGCAAACAATTTTTATTCGAAATTCAGCTATGTTCTTTTAGCAGGAGACGATTAAATTTAACTAGCTACTTCAAAGAATAGCGATATATAAAGTTTAAATACATTTTCATAATGAATACTCTTTATATTCAAAATGGATTAATAGCGGTGTGACTCCAGACCTATAATTCACGTAACAATTTACTGTATTTAACTAATTATTTTACACCTGTAAGATTGTTTGGCAATTCATTTAATATATATATACATGCGAGGATTACCTTCTATTATCAGGAGACGATTAAGTGTAACTAGGTATCTCCAAAGAAAAGTGATACCTAAAGATTAAATGCATTTTAAGCATGAAAAAAAATGTTTCTAGAAGGCTTTTATTTCAATATTGATTTCAAACTAGTCGATTAAATATAACAATTTGAATAAAATATTTTGATTCATTTCCAAAAAATTATATTGACTGGATTTATTTTCGAATTTTTAAAATCGGTCATATTGATAAATTTGTCAACATAATAGAATTACCTCAATTTCAGTCAAGTGCCATACGTGATACACGCTTAGGCGATCATGTCTCGAAAGAGACATGACTGACTGGGCAAAAGATTATCCCGCAGTAGGTTGCCATTGCTTTCTGCGGTAGACTGGTTGCCGACCAAGGCTATAGAACCCAATCTGTCCTGCTATTTAACCCATAACTGGAAGAAAGAGACGGATTAATACCTTTCCCAAGGGTATTTGCGCGTAAGTGAATACAATGGATTCAACTGGAATTCGAACTCGGCTCCCCGGTTTCTCGTTCCGAGTCGATATCCAATGTTTGGGGAAGATTAACAGATTTAACCTTTTATTCAACTGAATTAAAACAAATATTAATGAATTTATTTCAAAATATCGCAGAAAAGCATTTTCTTAACACAAAGGTGTATGTTTTCATGAGGTGTTAACACATTAGTTTGATGTCTGTTAATATTGAGAAAGGTCATGTCAATCGTTTTCTATTTTCTTCCTGATTAGTAATGTTTTCTTATTTATATTTTTTCTCTGCGATTAACGCCTTGTGTCTTTGGGGGTTTACTACCTTGCTTTGAGTGAATTCTTTAAAAAAGTTATCACCCTTATTTTCTGAAAATATCGCATTTCAAAGTTGGCATTTTTTCACAAGCAAAAAACTTTAAAATTATTTTTTAAATTCAGGGGATCATTGAAATCTAGTAAGCTTTTCCATTTGCTTTATTTGTTGTTGTTTTTTTTTATCATTTCACCCAAGCAAGGCAGAACTGTCACTGGTGCGCAGAGGTGTGAAGAGAGCTGCATATGAGTGGTGTGGAAAGGAAGAAGAACATGATACAAGGGTTGTCGGAGAAAGGATGCTAGTCAAGGAGATAAGAGATGGCAAATGAATTTGCATTTAAATTCTTGGAGATTGTAGCTTTCAGGGAAGCAAGTATACAGAGGAGAATTCAACAGGCAGGAAGTGCGATCAAAGAAGCTACTAGAGTAGAAGTAAAGATTACTTTTGATTGGTTTCACTGTAAAAGGTAGGGACCTAACCGCTAGTCTAGTAGCTCGACCAAATTCATACATCGGTGGCACCAGGGAACTAAGCTTATCAAAGCATTAACCTTGAAAGTGTTTGTAGAGGAGAGAGAGTATTAGTAAATATCTTTTTTCTTAATAACTATATTATTTAACTGTTACAAATTAATACACGATTTAAAAACAAATTAAAATTTTATAAACGATTGTAATTAAAATTAACGAAAATGAAAATAATTCTGGCAAAAAATCTTTATTCATCGTCCATATTATATCTTATTCTTATTCCTAAAAGCAATTAAAAAGATTTATAATTTAATAATTTTTTATTGCATGATTTTGTTTTTAATTTCAAGATTCAGAGCATTTTTCGTAAGTCTGTGTTTTTTTTTTTAACAAGGTAAATTAGTGATTTAAACTCTCCAAGGACTTGTGCTTATAACTAATATAAACATGAAGCGCTACAAAAGAATTTTATCGAAATTTCACAAATTAAGAAATCCAGGAATAAAAAAAATGTAAAGAACTTTATTTTTTTTTCCAGATTTTCTGAACACGAAACTTTTTCTAAAATTATTGCATTCATTTGTAAATAAGTGCTGAAAGTTTCATAAAATCCGAAAATTATTAGATTTTCACAAGAATATTGAAATTAATGTATTTTCACGAAAAGTAAAAGAAACGCTAAAATTATACACATTATTTTGCGGTCACCCACTGACGCAAGAAAATCTCGAAAGTTCTATAAAGGATTAAAAAGTAATTTAATAATAAAAGAAAACTTTGTTATTTCCTCTTAATAATAACATAAATTTCTGACGATAACACGTTGTTTTTATTAGGTTTGGGGGATTTTTTCACCATGGATGCTTCTTTTGTAGCGAAATGTTGGAGATGACTACTTAGCAGGTGTTTTACACCTTCCGACAATTATAGATACATTATGAGGTCGAAATAAAGAAGACTCGAGAACAGATATTAAAACAAGTCACATTCCAAGAGCTTCTCTTACAAAACCATACATTAACTAACTTTACCGTAAATTCCTATCTCTCGCAGTAATTGTAGGAGGTGAAGTCACTGTTTTCTGTTGATATTGATAGAGATTACGGTATCGATCAGCCATTGTTGGGGCCCCTGTTACTGTATCCAGTATTCGTTGTTGCAGGTCCTGGTGCCGGCTTTCGTTGTTGTTGTTGAAGGCCGTGTTGCAGTCTTTTGCAGTCGTTTTTGGAAGGAATTGTTGCTGTCTTCCGCAGCCGTTGTTGGGACCCCTGTTACTGTATTCAGTATTCGTTGTTGCAGGTCCTGGTGCCGGCTTTCGTTGTCGTTGTTGAAGGCCGTGTTGCTGTCTTTTGCAGTCGTTGTTGGAAGCCTTGTTGCTGTTTTTCACAGCCGTTACTGAATGCCATATTGTACTTGAAGTGGGATAGTTACTAATTTCAAAACGATAAGTTGATCAAGTGTGAATTTGAATTAGGCTGAGTGTTTAAATTAACTTTTCCCTTCGTTTGAATATTGTTCTTGAACCAAATTCGAAACAATAAACATCAATGAGAAATAATACAAAAACAGTTTTAAGTAACAAACTATATTTTTATTTATATAGGAATAAAAGATACAATGAATTATGTTGAAATGAGTAAAGATTTGTGAGTGAAATCTTTGTGATGTTTTTCATTTTAACGTGTCCCACTCTTATTTTTGATGTTTGGTGATGTCATGCATAAGTTTGCTTGAAGAAATATTTATTGTAGTTATGGTGATATAATTTTCACAGAGTTAATGAAAGAATAAATATGTTTTGATGAGGCAATTAAACAGTGTTTCTGAAAAAAAATTTTCAATGCAAATTAGGATTAGTTGTGCTACAGTAGTCTTTCTTCGACCGTAATATTGTCAAAGAGTAATAATAAATGTTTAGACAAATTCTGGATGAAATAATGTTCTGTACTTGAGAAATTTTACTACATAATAGTAATGTTCCAAGGTTGGGAATTTTTTCTGCGTGATAAATGAAATCCAGTGTAATTTGAGTGAGTGAATGTTGAAAGTTTATTTATGTTAACACAATAACTTCAAGTTTCAGATGATTGAGCGTCTTAGATTCGTTAGGAAACATAATTCACACTGGTGAAAATGTGCTAGTGCGCCCTATTTATTTACTTGTTGATCATGTGATAGGCTCGAAAACACGTTTCCTGAATTTTATAAATTCTCTGGTTTTAACATTTGTGCGTCGGCGTAAATATGACCTTGGAATTTATTAACCAATCAGAAAATAATCTATTGTCGTATTTTTAGCTTGAAGCCTAAATGTGTTTAGCTTGTTCAAATTTTAAATTTTTATGTGAAATATATATAGAATTCTATTTTAATATTTGCTTTCTTGTAGGAAGTTGTTAAATAACATCCTTATGGAAATAAGGTGTGACCCCTAAAATGTAGTACTACACATCCTTCATCAGTCGTTGTTTTAGGTCTTGTTAATGATTCTGCAGCTACAGTCGAATTACTTTAATATACAAGTATATTAAAGTAATTCAATCAACAACGAATTTAACCGGATTTATATCACATTGTATTACTTATCCAGTTCAACTGTATCTAAACTTATTTATTAATGGAACTTTGTGTGTGTGTGTGTCTATGTGTGTGTGTGTGTCCGTTACCTATAGACTCCGAAACGGCAGAACCGATTTTCTTACAAATTTACACAGTTGTACTATAAGCGTCTGTGAGTATTCTTAGCTAGGTTTTGTGTCGAGGTAACCCCGATAAATATCGAAAATCGATAATCGAAAAAGTCGGGTTATAGAAGGAGTGGTCCGATTTTAATTAAATTTGAAACACTCCTAGACAAAGACATAAGAAACGATATTCAGAAATTTCATTGTTGCAGTTCTTACAATAATGCAGAAAATCGATAATATATATATATATATATATATATATATATATAAGGCAAGATGTTTGTGTGTGTGTCTGTTTATCTGCCTGTATGCCTGTATTTTTTTCAGCCTTTTTATTTTAGTTTTTGCTTCGGGTTTGGCTCTAAGTAGATATAATTGTAGTTCTTAGTCTCAGCCATGATACCATTTACTCAGAGGACTTATTTAGCGTTCAAAATTCAGTTTACGACGAAAAAACTTATTTGATATCAATACCAGGAAATCAAAATTTGACTTACATCCATTCATTTTTCTTTCAGTCTACGGTTTCGTTTTAACTGGAAACGGCTATTGCTTTTTAGTCTTTCGTATCTGATCTCCAGGACCATGGATTAGTTTTAAAGCTTTCATTACACCCGAGCAACACCGGGACTATGCTGCTAATATCTATAATTAAACAGCAATTCTGGTTTTAATTCGATTAATGTTTTACGGAAACGTTTTCATGTCATTAATATTAACTACTGTTATTTTAAAAGCTATAGATAATAAGTCGCATGTAGAATAATTTTCCATCCTAGACTAGGGATTATGATTGGAACAAGGTTGATGTCATGTGGTAAAATCATCCCTCAACCTTCTTGACCAAATTTATTTTTCTTTGAATGCATCCTTCAACGAAGCCAATTGTCCAACATAGTTCTATGTAGTAACAATTTATTCATGTTAGGGAATTTTCTATAAATCTATATATCTCGAGAGGATTTTTTAACTGCAGATTCCATTAAGTTTAAGAAAGCTGTTTTAAAACTAGGAAAACTGGTTTCTCGTTTTAAATCCATTTCTCATTGCTAAGGATTATTATGTTCAATAATGTATTCTTTCTGTATCAAGTAATATGAAAAAGATCATTTTTTTAACCACTAATAGAAATTAGCTTACTCAGCAACATAAACAAGAGTAAAAAGGTCTACGATGTGAGTTAGGACATCAAGATGGTGCAGAAGTTCAAATAAGTGGAAAGCTTTTTTAATAGAAGCCGGAAAATACGACACAGAGATCAGAACATACATTGGCTGAGTAAAAGAGGTATTCCAAATGCTAAGCAAGATGTTGAAAAAACAGAAGAATTTCATTAGAAACTGTTGTGTCGTGGTTCGTACCATGTGGCATCTTGTCGCCCGGATTTATAAAAGACAATGTTCGCTTAGCACGGGGAGTTTTCATTATCACAGACTTCGTGACGTAACATCTACTACTGCGAAGGAGCTGTAAATATTGTATATACATCTTGGTTGTACCACTCTGGTAATAAAGTAGTTTATCTACATTTCACCGTGTATCTTTTTTTATTCCATATACAACAGAAACAAAGAATAGAGTGCTGGATTGCTATTATGTATCCATCCTCTTATATTGTAGTTTTATAATTTCACTAAGTATAAAGAAAAAACCAGAAATAGTAGAATGTAGTTCTGAAAAAAAAAACAAATTCCCGGAAGGAGGGAAAAGAAAATTATAACAGAAAAATGATAACAGAAAAAGCACTAATTCAAAAACTCATGAAAAAAAAAAACAGCGAGAATTTCTTGGATATATAACGAGGAAAGAAAACCTGGAAATCAAAACACTCGCGAGGTATGTTGGGAGAAAGAGTAATGAGAAGGCAGCGAATCACTTACCTAACGAACTTGTATGAATAAACAGTGGAATGTAGGGCGGTAGGGTGGGCGGCTAAGCAATTAAAGAAAAAACTGCTAAGATTCACACGAGGTAAAAAGATATGCACAGTCGTGAGCGCCAAATAGAAGTCAGTTAGTGCCATACGTGAAACACGGTTTGGGCGATCATGTCTCGAAAGAGACATTACTGACTGGGCAGAAGATTAACCTGCAGTAGGATGTCATTACTTTCTGCGGTAGACTGGTTTCCAGCCAAGGATATAAAATCCTATCAGTCCTGTTATTTAACCCGTAACTGGAGGGAACAGACGAAATAATATATTTTCTGAGGGTATTTGTGCGTAAGTGAATGCAAGGAATTCAACCGGAATTCGAATTCGGCTCCCCGATTTGCCGTTCCGAGCCGATATCCACTGCACCACTACGCACATTGCAACTAGGAGTACATCAGCTAAATATATCGTTAATCAGCGTGATAATGTAATAGTTGAGAAAACAATGTATATGTTGTTTGAACGTTTGAAACATTCTCGAAACAGGCAAAACCAACTCGTAATCAACACTTGTTTGTTAATGTTTTGATTTGTTTTGTCTAATTTGTGGAAGATTCTATTTTTCCTTTGTAATAAATGATTAGTTTAACATTTTTCTTGAAGTGACGTGACACAAAGAAGGAGGAATTCATACGGAAACTCTTTTAGTTTCTGTATTCTTCTTCTTCTTCTTCTTCTTCTTCTTCTTCTTCTTCTTCTTCTTCTTCTTCTTCTTCTATGTGCCTTGTCCTTTCAGGCTGTAGGCGATCATGGCCTTCCACGTCTCTCTATCCCTGGTGGCTCTTATCCCGCTTTCTGCTATTACACCACGCAACCCCCGTTTTGCCTTCCACTCGCTTTGGCCAGTCAAGTACGTTACACGCAGTTTTCCTCTGTTTCTCCTTTCCTCTATCAGGCCTGTTAGTATCAGATTCTCCAAGCCCTCCTTCCTCATTACATTTTCCCAGAAACATTAGCTGTATCTTCCTGATGCTCATTATTAATTTCCTTTTCGTTTCCATCCTTTCCAAAACCTCATCATTGCTCATATGCTCAGTCCATGATATCCGAGGCATCCTTCTGTAGAACCACATTTCAGTTGCTTCAAGTTTTTCCTTCAACTTTGATGATATTGTCCAGCATTCACTGCCATATTGAAGAACTGATATCACATATCAATCCAGTATTCTCTTCTTTGTTTCTAGTAAAAGGTTCCTGTCTCTTAATACTTTACCTAATATAAATTATAGATTTTCTTCTTCTTCTTCTTCTTCTTCTTCTTCTTCTTCTTCTTCTTCTTCTTCTATGTGCTTTATCCTTTCAGGATGGAGGCGATCATGGCTTTCCATGTCTCCCTATCTCTGGTGGCTCTTAGTATGTTTGCTCCTGTTACACCTCGCAACCCCCGTTCCGTCATCCACCTGATCAGGCCCTTCAAATATGTTTCTCTCTTTTTCCTTCTATCTGGCCTGTCAGTATCAGTTTCTCCAAGCCCTACTTTCTCATTGCATGTCCCAGGAACTTCAGTTGTATCTTCCTGATGCTCACTATTAGTTTTCTTTTCAATGCCATTCTTTCCAAAAACCTCATCATTGCTCACATGTTCGGTCCATGATATCAGCAGCATCCTTCTTTAAAACCACATTTCCGCTGCTTCAAGTTTTTTCCTCATCTTCGATTATATTATCCAGCATTCACTGCTGTATTGAAGAACTGACATCACATAGCAATCTAGCACTCTCTTCTTTGTTTCTAGGGAAATTTTCCTGTGTGTTAGTACTTTACTTAGCTTCTGGAATGTGTCCTTCGCCATGCCAATTCACCTTCGGATCTCTGTGTCGCACTTTCCATCTCCTGTTAGAACACTTCCTATGTGTTTTTTGTACTTACTTGATTTTAGTACCTCCTACCTGTATTTGGCATTTTGGGTTGTTCTCTTTGCTGATGAAAAAGATCGAGGATAATAAAATAACGCAGGTAAATAATTAAGATATCTGGGAAGTGTCATAATAAAGGATGGAATGTGTGACACTGAGATTTGAAGACGTATTGGGATGAGTGAATATGCATTCCAAAAACTGAGAAAATTAAAAACAGAAAAATATTCTTGCAAAGAAAGAAAAGAATACTGAAGTGTTACGGGGTATTTTTCTTCTCTATATCAGCTGCAAAATCTTCTCAAAGATGAAGAAACTTAAATATGATTTTACAGAATGATGTTAAGGCATTTTATAGACCGAATGTACAACGAGGGTTTTGATTAGAAACAAAAATGAAATTATACTTAACAAATTTCTGGGAAAGGTAGTAAGGATGAAAGGTTTGGAAAATCTGATACTCACAGGATAGATTGAGGAAAAGAGAGAGAGTAGAAAGAAACGCATACTTGATGGGCGTGAAGAAATTGATGGCAGAACGGGGAAAATAACAAAAAGACAAAATATATTAATAGCTGCAAAGAACAGGACAATATAGAGGGCCATCATCATCTACGCCCTGTAAGGACACGGCACAATAAAGCAGAAGAGACTTCAACGACACTTTTCTTTTTTTCTCCCAAATTATAAAAAAGGCAAGTTTTTCTTTCTGCTTAGTAGAACTTGGATTAACTAAGCAAAAAAAATAACATCTTCTTACTAATTTTTAATTGAATGAAATATATCTCTTTTTCTGTGTGTTGTGTTGTGTTATGTTGTGCTATTTAACCTGTTTTGTAAGAAAGACTATCAAATAAAGCCTTTTAATCCCTTGATATTTGATCTCTTGTGGTTTCTATTTGGATGCTATTCATCTCTTAGTTGTGTCCTTTGAGACTTAAACAAGATTTGACAAAATCTTGTCGAAGTCAACTCGAAGATTTTTATTTCAGGAAAGGGGAGATGGTGGGTGGGAATCACAGAATTGGGGATGCGGAGTCTGATAGAAAAAACAGACTGCGAAGAAGAGAAAATAAACGAACGAAAAATAGGAAATGTACATGAGGTAAAATAAAAAAAGAATTATTTATCTAAATGAACAATGATTGACAAGAAAATAGAAGAAATTAATTTATAAAAAAATGACGGAAAGAATGAAAAATAAAAATAAAAGTGATGAGCTAATAAAAAACAATGAAAGAAAGTTAGAAAGTAAGAAAGAAATGAGACAGAAAGAAAAGGGAATAAAACAAAGAAAAACAAAGAAAAATTGAATTAAATTAGAAACAAAGAAAGAGAAACAAAGAAAACAAAGAAAAAGAAGGATACTAAAACAGAAAGGAAAAAGAAAAAACGAACAAAGAAAGAAACGCAAAAAACAATGAAAGAAGTGAGACAGAAACTATGAATAAAAGGAAAGAAACAAAAAAGCAAAGAAACGCCAAAAGAAAAAGGTGAGGCATTAAGTAAGGAAGAAAGGATGAAAGAATTGAGGCAGAAAAAAAAGAATAAATTGAAAGAAACAAATAAAAAGAAAGAAAGAATGAATGAAATTTAAAGTAAAATGAAATAAAGAAAATAAGAAAAAAACAAACAAAAATCAAAGGCAAAGGGAAAGTCAGACAGAAAGAAAGAAGAAAAGAAATCAACAAATAAAAATACAGAAATAAAGAAAGAAAAAGAAAGAAAGAAAGAAAGAAAGAACATAAAAAATACTCAAAACTGCAAACGAGCCAGAAAGCCGAAAAAGAAGAAATTAAAAATAATTAAACTTTAGAAGAAATAAAGAAGAAAACCTAATGTAAAAAATGATTAAGAAAGAAAAACAGAAAAAAAAGAAATGACCGACCTGAATTTAAAACGAAAGTAAAATAAATTAAAAATTTAAATACACAAATGAATAAAGACAGGCATGAAAAATAAAAAAGGAAAAGGAAAAGGAAGAAAGTAAGTAGATTTGGAAAGAAAGAAAGAAAGAAAGAAAGAAAGAAAGAAAGGAAGAAAGTAAGTGGATTTAGAAAGAAAGAAATAAAGAAAGAAAGAAAGTATAAAAGAAAGTAAAAAAGAAAGAAAGAAAGAAGAAAGGAAGAAAGTAAGTGGATTTAGAAAGAAAGAAAGAAAGAAAGAAAGAAGGAAAGTAAAATGACTCACGTGATCAAAGAAAACATAAAAAATAAATGATAGAAAGAATTAGACGCAAAAAAAAGATTGAAAAAAGAAAAGGAAGAAAGTAAGTAGATTTAGAAAGAAAGAAAGAAAGAAAGAAAGAAAGTAAAAAGACTCACGTGATCAAAGAAAACATAAAACAATAAATGATAGAAAGAATTAGACGCAAAAAAAAGATTGAAAAAAAAATGAATGAACTTATGTAACTGTAGCAAATGACCAAGAAAACTAAAAAAATGATTAAACCTAAAAAACGGTCCACAAATGATATAAAAAAAAATAGTGAAGTCAAAATAAAAAAGGGAGTGTGAATTAAAATAAAAAAGAAAAATAAAATGACCGAAAAAAAAAAAAGAAAAATGCAGTAAATTAGCATAAATCAAACGAGAAAAGAGACTGTGAATCAAACGAAAAAATAAAGATATTTTGTTATAAGAAGAAAGAATAAAAATTACCATAAAATGAAATATTAAAGTCAAATATTGAAATAATATTAAAATGTAATTAATTCTAAAACTAAACAATGGAAAAGAAATTGGGTCGATTCTGAAACTGTTAACGTCCTATTCACCCAATAGATGGGGTATATGTCACGGCCACCATTTTCATTTGACGTATGTGCCATTGTTCAAAATAGACGGGTGACAGGACACGTTTGAAATCCTTCAATGCCATGCCACTCCTGGCACCCCCATCACTACAACCAGCAAATGGTTTCATGGGTAAATAATCCGGCCTCTTTTATGATTGCCCAGTTGTTCGTATCAGTGGAGTGAAAGTCCAGCTCTTTATTGCTTTTTTCCTATTTATTTAGAACCTAATGGTGAATGTTGACAGATTTTAACATGGTGTAAGGTTTCTATTTAGCTTACTGTTGTGTTCAGATTTCTGCTCTTAAATGTTTGCCAACAAAAGCAATAAAAATTAAATATTAATAAAATATAAAATAAAATACATATTCTGCACAATGTATTTTTATTTAATATAGCTTTACAATTGTGTTGCTTTTATCGTTTTCCCCCAAAGAAAGGCGGTACCACCACTGATATGAAGGGGGATACATAAGAGTAAAAGTTTAGACAGGAAGAGAGTGAAGAGAAAGACGGACTAGTTACAGAGGGTGTCAGAGAAAGGGCAAGAGAAGGATGGAAACACAGGTGTGAAGACAGTTGCGAAGCTAGAAAGAAAGGAAAAAAACAGGATTTACAGGGTGATGTAGAAATGACTGGAGTCGAGTGGATAAGAGATGGGAATTGACATTTCATTTAAATTCCTGGAGGTTGTAGCCGCCAGGAAAGCAAGTATATGGAAGGGAGTTCCACAGGCGGGAAGTGTGAGAAAAAAGCTGATGGAGTAGAATTGTCGGCTGCATTTGGTTGATCTAACTGTAAATGAGTGTAAGCATAAAAAAAACTCAACAAGGCGGTTTCGAGAGAAATTTGGTTAAAATTAATGATTATTTGTTTAAACAACTTTAATTTGACCTGGCTTTACAATTGTTCAGTACACTCGAGAATCAAACTCGCTCGACAACAAAGACTTTCCGAGAAAATTTGAATAAATTGAAAGATGATCTATTCACAGAACATAGTTTAATTTGATATGGCTTTAACAAATGTTTGTTACCCTCAAGGATAAAACTAGCTAATCAACGGAAGGTTTGCGAGAACGATTGGATAAAGTTAATGATTCGCTATTTACACAAATTAGTAGAATTTGACATGGCTTTACAACATTTTGGCCCCTCGATTATCACACAATCTCAACAACGAGAAGTTTGAAAGAAATATTAGTTAAACCGAACGATTAGAGACATGTCAGGCTTAGTTTTAATTTAACATGGCTTTGCAAAATTTCGCACCTTCGAGTTTCAAACACGTTCAAGAAAGAGGAGTTTGAGAGAACGATTGGTTAAACAGAATGTTGAGCTATTTACAGAGCTTAGCTTAATGTGATATTGCTTTACAAAATTTAGGCTCAATAACGATGGATTCACGAGAACAATTGGTTAAAATGAATGATTAGATATTTCAATATCTTTATTTAATTTGACATCGCTTTACAATCGTTTAGTGTTTGCAAGAACAATTATTTAAACTGAATCTATTAACACAGCTTAGTTTAATTTAAACTGGTTTTACATCGGTTTGGCAACCTAGAGGATCACAGTCACTCAACCACGATGGGTTGGGGAGAACAATTATCTGATTAAGTAGTTTAATTTGACATGGTTTTACATTTGTTTGATATACTGGAGGAAAAAACTCACTCAAATTGAGAAGCATGCGACATCAGTTGATTAATTTAATTTAGCTTAGTTTATTTTAAAATGGGTTTACAACTGCTTTGGAATCCTCCAGGGTCACACATGCAACGACGAAGGAGCTTTCAAGAAGGATTAATTAAACCGAATGATTATCGATATGTCATTCAAGTGCCATATGTGATACACGCTTGGGCGATAATGTCTCGAAAGAGACATGACTGACTGGGCAGAAATTTGCCATTACTTTCTGTGATAGGATGGTTGCCAGCCAAGGCTATAGAACCTAATCTGTCCTGTTATTTAACCTATAACTGACGGAAAGAGATGGATTAATACCTTTCCCAAGGGTATTTGCGCGTAAGTGAATGCATGGAATTAACAGGAATTCGAACTCGACTCCCCAATTTCTCGTTCCGAGCTGATATCCATGTATCGATATATGTACAGCTTAGTTTAATTTAACATGACTTTAAAAATTTTGTTGAGAATAAAACTCACTTACTAACGAGGGTTGGCAAGAACAATTGGCTACTTAAATTCTTTTAAAATTGATTTACAGCAGTTTGACAACCTCGAGCAGAAACCTTGATCATAATCAAGATGTTTCCGAGAGAAAATGGTTAAGCTGCATGATTACTTTTTAGACAGCTAAGTTCAATTTGATTTGTTTACAATTGTTTTAATCAAACTCGCTCAGCAACTGAGCATCAAACTCTCTCAACAATGTTAAGGTATGTGAGAAAAATTGACTAAAATGAACAATTATCTTTTAAACAGCTTACTTAAAATTGACGTGACTGGCAACCTTTAGGCATTCCGAAGTAAAAGATTGGCACAAAAACGAAGTGTTTACGAGAATGATTGGTTAAACAGAATGATTAACGACATGTAAAGCCTAGTTTAATTTGACATGATTTTACAAACGTTTGGCACCCTCAAGAATAAAACTCGCTTACTAATGAGGGGTTGGTTAAAATAAACGATTAGATGTTTTCACATCTTAGTTCAATTTGACATGACTTTACAATAGTTTGGTCTTCTAAAGGATCAAACTCCCTCAATAACGATGGATTTGCGAGAACTATTGGTTGAAATGAATGATTAGATGTTCCCCCATCTTCGTTTAATTCAGAGGCTGGCAACCTATTCAAAGTGAGGACCATTTGAAATTTGGGAGAAGGCTGCGGGCCGGAGTGATAAACAAAACACCCCAAAGGGAATACTGCATTATAGAAAGCCTATATATATATATAATTAAAAAATAGAGCATATCCTTAACCAGAAACAAGGTAAACTAGTATATAATTAAACAATATATATGTATGTCATAATTTTTGTTGAAAAACACATATATGTACTTAACCAAATATATTTTAGGCAAGAAATTTTATAGAAAAACATAAATCAGTGAGGCGGTTGTTACTGTTTGTAACGAAGAAATGCTTCATTGTTCGGCTCGATGGAAGAGGTAGACAGCAGAAGAATGTTATTGAGGTGATGATCCGACAGTTGGGAGCAAAAGTGAGAGAGCAGCTGATCGCAGCAGTAGGTACTGCCAAACATGGCCAGGATGCATTGAATATGCGCAATCTATATTGGAAAATTATTAGTAAAGAGGACAATGTCGTGGAAGATGAACAGCGGAGGAGAAGTGTGGAATTTCGTTTTCCGTTCATCGCTGCACTGCAGCTCTACCAACTCTGTCTGCAGAGCGAAAGATGCGTCATCCACGAGAAAGTCCAAAGGGGCCAGTGAAAAGCTTTAAGTCCGCGGCCAGCGACTTGAATTCTGCGAAACGGGAAACAAATTTTTCTCACCAAGAAGTGACGACTATAACTCAACTTTCCAGGTCTACGTCTTCAAATGTACAAGCAGTAATACGAGAAAAATGCTCAAAGAGTCTCTCACAAATGCACCTTCACTTCGAATGGAAGCGATATGCACATGCGTATTTGTCACTAGACAGCTTTGTCTTTAAGCTTCTAGTTGAGGTCGTTTTCGTGCGTAGTGATGTCCGTGAAAAAGGCCATGCGAGCGAGCCATCGCGGGTCGGAGAAGTTATCAGGGATGGGAAGGTTTTTTTGGACAAAGGAAAGTGGCGATCTCCTACTGCAGGTCGCACAGTTGGGAAACCATGACCCTACGACAAGGGCGTCTAGCAAACCTCACCGAAGAGCAAGTTCTTGTAATTCACGTTCACTTCGTTCATCAGTACCTGAAACTGACGTTGGTTGAGTCTGAGTCTTCACTATGACAGGCATGACATCAACGAGGTTGGTAGAGTTGGCACAGAGGGTCAACTGGTGGAGGATGCAGTGCACTTCGTGAATGGGCTGAGTGTGTCTGGCGGCCACACTGTGGCGAACTAGCACCCTTCTTCTCCCCAGTTATCATCGGGACACCGTCAGTTGTCTCGCATACCAGACGGGAGAGGTCTAAGGAGTGCTGCATAAAAGCACGGGGTAAAAAATATCTTACTTAGTGGTTGTGACAAGCAGAGTACAAGCTGGAGGAATTCCTCACACAGCATTGACCACATTAATAAATACTGCAAGCTGGGCCGTTCAATTGTGTTGGTGCTCTCGTCAAAAGCGTGGAAAAAGGCGACGTGAGTTGATCGGCAGTTTTTAGTGAGTCGTGAACGTTGTCTGACATTTCCTCGACACGATGGTATATAATGAGAGAGAAAAAGGCTCACGCTCATATGGTGAGAGAAAAAAGTCTCACGCTCTAAAACGCAGAACAGTGTTACACCACAGAAACGAGGTTCTCTTTGATGAAGTTTTCCCCCACATACAGCGAGCAAGGAGGTGGGAGACCACATAACTGGCGCGTGTCACCTTGTCAGCTTCAGCAGCCTGCTTCCGGAAAAGCGAAGTTGTTTTTGCAGGCTACCTGTCAGTCAAATAATAGCGTTCTTCCTCTCGGCGGCAGACATCGATGCAAAGTTTGATAACCGGTGTTCTGTCTCCTAGTGGCGGCGCACGTTGTACTCTTTCATGTTAGCCACAGTCTTCAGGCATATGAAACACTGTCCAAAACGCTCGATGAAAACATACTTTTCCCATTCAGGGTTGAAGACTCAACTCTCGAAACCACTTTTCTCTTCGTAACACGCAGGATCGCAGACGTAATCGCAGAAATCTGAGTAGAAACGAAATGATGTTTAATAAAGTTTAAACGTTAAAGTTAAAAATAAATAAATCAATAAAATTATGCCTTTGGACAACTATTCATATACGCCCACAAAATGCATGTTAAACAATTTACTGCACAAATACTTACGTCTCTCTATTATAATTAACTAGCAGTATAGCCCAGCGTTGCTCGGGTTTAATGAAAGTTTTAAAACTAATCCATGGTCCTGGAGCTCGGACTCTTTGGACGTTGGCACGAAAGACTAAAAAGCAATAGTTGTTTCCAGTTAAAGTGAAACCGTAGACTGAAAGAAAAATGAATGGATTTAAGTCAAATTTTGATTTCCTGGTATCGATATCAAATAAGTTTCTTTCGTCATAAAATGAATTTTGAAGGCTAAATAAGTCCTCTGAGCAAATGGTATCATGGCTGAGACTAAGAACAACAATTATACCTAAAAATTGGAAGCAAAAACTAAAATAAAAGGGCTGAAAAGAATACAGGCATACAGGCAGATAAACACACACACACATACATAAATATCTTACCTTTTATATATATATATATATTTATATATATTATCGATTTTCTGCACTATTGTAAGAACTGCAACCTTGAAACTTCTGAATATCATTTCTTATGTCTTTGTCCATGAGTGTATCAAATTTGATTAAAATCATACCACTCCTTCTATAATTTCTTCGATTATATCGATTTTCGATATTTATCGGGGGTACCTCGACACAAAACCTAGCTAAGAACACTTACAGACGCTTATAGTACAACTGTGTAAACTTTCAAGAAAATCGGGTCAGCCGTTTCGGAGTCTATAGGTAACTCTGACCTGATTCTGCTTCTCGTTCTATTCATCAGGATTCGGACGATCGGTTTCGTTATATGGCTCATTAAACTGATGGTTCTGTGGAGTTCGCACTCGTTTGCTCCTGGCTTCTTAGGTAGTGCTATGAAGATAGATTTGCTGAGGTCATCTGGTATAACCCCACTATTATAAATTTAATTTATTATTTCAGAAATTGTTTCTATACCAAATTCTTCCAAGGCTATCAGCAGCTCTGGTCCGGCTGCTTTGTTTCTATTCAGTTTGGCTACTGCAGATTCCACTTCAGACTTTACTATTTGCAGTCCGTCCTCATCTTTGAGTATTATTGGTTGTTCTCTCTTGTCGTGGAAAATATCTTTTATATAGTCTTTCCATCGTTGGAGTATTTCCTCTTTCTCCAAAATGATTGTTCATACTTAGATTTTATACATCCTGTTGAAGAGCAGATTTTTGTCCTATCAGCTCTTTTATTTCCTCATGCATATCTGCTTTATTATTCCTGCTCAATTTCTCTACTTCTGCACATTTGTCATTGAGCCATTTCTCTTGAGCCTATCTACATTTTCTTCTTATTTCCTTGTGTAGTTCCCTGTACCCCATTCCATGTCTTGATATAACTTTCTGCCTCCTTTGCATCATGTCCAAAATCTCTTCTGTTATCCACTCGTTTTTCTTTCTGCGCCTATTTTCCTTTGGCGCAATGTTGTTTGCTAATGTCACTATTGCTTCCTTTAACGAGTCCCATTTTGAGCGTCCTCTCCTAGTTTGTTCTTCGTATTTGGTTTTCACGCTGTTAGTGTGTTCTTTCAGTAGTTTGAGATCATTCATGAGTGCGTTATATATCATTTTTTGGTGCTGCATTAGGCTTCTTCAATCTCCGGAGTTTCAGTTTTAATTTGCAAACGACTGGGACGTGGTCGCTTCCACAGTCAGCACCTGGATAAGCTTTTAGATCACATTTAGGAGGAATAGCTATTTCAACATATCATTTCAATACATGCATTGTTAACGCCAGTCAACCAAAGAAGCTTTAGTTCTTTTTCGTACAAAAATTCAATTTGTTGAAGTTTTGTGAATTTAGGTGGATGAGGGTTCACATATGTAAAAAAAAAAAATACTCCACCGAACAATCAGTTTAATGACCACATTACAAAACTGATCCTCCAAATCCTGATGAATAGGGTGAGAAACTGAATAGCCAGAGATAGGACAAGAACAGTGCGGGTTTGTCAAAGACAGTGGAACAAGAAACGTCATATTTGTGATTAGGATTCTCTCCGAAAATGCAATACAAATGAAAAAGGACGTGTACCTATTTTTTATCGATTATGCGTAGGCGTTCGACAAAATACACCACAAAGAAAGACACAAGAGTAATCAAACAATTGAAAGAAAGCTCTACTTTTCCAAAGAAAACAATTTAAAATTTCACAATACCTTAAAATAGGTACCTTCACTCATTTCCTTGCCTAATTTTTAAATTGAAGTTTTAAATATAAAAAAGTTTTCTTGAAACTTAAAGTTTTGCTTAATTAAAATCTAAACGATTGAATTCCCTATTTCCAGTAAGCACAATACTCTGATGGATTTCAAACAGGTACTATATTAATTGGAATCTAAAATTTTGTGATTCTAAAAACTTTAACACAAAAATAAATTTAATTATTTTAGATATCTTAGTGCGTGAAGATTTTTATTAACTTTTTCAATTTTCGGTTAGTAAATAGAGTATAATTAGAACGATGAGTGAAAGAAATTTTAAAAGATTTTAAAACTTTATAAATTATTAATAAACAAAAAATAAAAACAATTCTTGCAATAATTAATTATTCATTGATTTCTTTTTTCTCTTCAGACTATGATATCCTTAATATATAATCTTGTTTAATTTGACATAACTTTAAAATAGTTTGGTACACTCGTGGATCAAACTCATTCAATAACGATGGATTTGCGAGAACCATTGGTTAGAATGAATGATTAGATATTACACATATTCGTTTGGTATGGCTTTATAATAGTTTGTTACACACGAGGATCAAACTCGCTCAATAACTATGGATTTGCGAGAACCATTGGTTAAAATGAATGATTAGATATTACACATATTCGTTTGGTATGGCTTTATAATAGTTTGTTACACACGAGGATCAAACTCGCTCAATAACTATGGATTTGCGAGAACCATTGGTTAAAATGAATGATTAGATATTACACATATTCGTTTGGTATGGCTTTATAATAGTTTGTTACACACGAGGATCAAACTCGCTCAATAACTATGGATTCGCGAGAACAATTGGATTCTATTGTCTTTCAAGGCATGATCGCCCAAGCCTGTATCCCGTATGATACTTAACTGACTGATTTTAATTTGCATGGATTTACAACAATTTGCAGAACGAGGGGGTGGGGTAAAATATTTGATTAACAATTTGATTCATTCGTTTTCTATTGCTTATTACACATTTACATTTTATTTAAAGGCATAAAATATTTTAGATTAGAAGAATTTTGTTTTAAATGGTAACACTAGCCAACAAAAATTGTGTTATTTTGGTGCCGAGACACCAAACATTTTTTCAGCTAATTGAGGGCGCTGAATCTAAAACTGACTTTACTTTTTCTTGGTTATCTACCATTTTTGCTGAACAGAAATGCCGCATTTTGCGCAATTATTTTATTTGCTTTCGGTATATAAAGTATTGACTGATAGCAATATTTCTAAAAGTAAAACCGTAGAAACCTCTTAATTCTTATTTAAATCAACAAATACTGATTTACTTATTGAGAAATACTGCTTTTTCAATAACAATCAGACCTTAAGTCTTTAAAAGTAACACAATTAAATTTATCAAGACCAACAAGTATTTTCATCAAATTATTTAATAAACAGCAGAAATAAAGCATTCGTGAACATAAGAACTATGGTAAAATTTTCTCTTTCTTGATTGTCTGTCATGTTCAATATTATTTAAGTCCCCTTTGATATTCCAGCAGTAGTCGACCAACATTCGTTTGTCCCACCGTCTCTGGTAGCGCTCTTCCATTATTTTGATATCCGGATGGGAACGTTCTCCTTGCTTATCACTTACAGCACAGTAATTATTCGTAAATTTATCTAGAAGACTATGTAAAAAATGAAACTTAATACTGACATTAGCATATTATCGATAGGGTTTATTAGTTAATTTTAATTTTGGCGATGAATTGGGAAAATTCGGTACGTCCATTTTAAAACATTTTACTCGAAATCACTTATATAAATAAATATAAAGACATGTTTATTTTATTTCAGGTGGTTGAGAGAAATTGCTAGGCCTACCTCAAAAATGATAGATTTCTACAACTATTATTAACTAAATGTTGCGATTGACCAAGGTCGTAAATTGATATTTTTTCCCAAAAATTAAGCAATTTTAATACAGAAAAAACGGTAGTGAACCATGAAAATCTAAGCTAATTTTCGGAATCAGCCGCATCGAGTTAGCTAAAAAAATGTGTTTTATTTCCTGGCGCAAAACATCGTGTTGACCAGTGTAATCATTGTACACATCTTAGTTTCAATGGAAATGATTTTAAATCTTGAATTTCTCCTAACAACGAGGGCTTTCTGAGAACAATTGTTTAAAGTTATTGTCAATTTATACAGCTTATTTTACTTTGACATAGATTTACAATAATTTGAACGGAAAGAGGGATATGCGAATACAAAAGATTAAACTGAATGATTAGAGATTTAAACTGTTTAGTTTACCTAGATATGGCTTTGTAACTGTTTTGCACCATCAAGAATCAAAACACTCAAAGAGAAGTGGTTTGCGAGTAGAACTGGTTAAACTGAATGATTGGCTAGTTACACTGCTTAGATAATTCGATATGACTTTGCAACTGTTTAGAACTAACGAGGATCAAACTCGCCAGGGATGTGAGAGAATAATTGTTTAAAATGAATGATTAGCTATTTAAGATTAGATACTTTCACAGTTTAATTTGACATGGCTTTACAACAGTTGCTACACTCGAGGGTGATACTCGCTTAACAACGAGTAGATGAGACAAACATATGATTAAACTGGAAGATTAGCTATTTTCACAACCGTTGGCACACTCAAGCATCAAACTCGCTCATCACTATAGTGTTTCTGAGAACAATTGTTTAAGTTGAATGATTAGCTATTTACACAGATACTTTAAGTGACATGTTTTTAAAAACTGTTTGGTAAACACGCGTATCAAACTAACTGAACAACGATGTGTTTGCAAGAATATTTTTTTAACTGAATGGTTATCTAACTACACTTTTTTGTTTAATTTGCCATGGCTTTACAAGCATCTCTCTCGCACAATAATTATTGATTTGCAACAAAATTGTTTTGACCTGTAAGATTAGCTATTTCCACAATGTAGTTTAATTTGATAGGTCTTTATAAAAAAAAGTTGGGTATGCGAAGAAGGCTTGGTTAAACTGAATGATTATTTTCAGAGCTTAGTTTAATTTCAACTGGCTCTACATATGTTTGGTAAACTAGAGGATCACATTCGCTTAACTATGAGCGTTTGGAGAGAACAATTTTTAAAACGGAATGGTTATCTATTCACATAGTTCAGTTTAATTTGAACTGGTTTTATATGTTTAATGAACTAGAGAAACACAGTCGCTCAACTACAATGGGTTGGAGAGAACATTTTTTTAAACAACTTAGTTCAGTTTGACATGGCTTTACAAGTGTTTGGCACCCTCGAGTATTAATATCACTCAAAATACGAGCGGTTTGCAGAACAATTAGTTAAATCAAATGATTTGATATAAATCCCGCTAAGCTTAATTTGACATTCCCTTACAACTGTTTGGCACCCTCGAGAACCCCACTTGCTCAACAACGAGCGTTTGCTTGATGATTAAGTTCACCTGAACGATTATCTATTTACACAGCTTAGTTCAATTTCTCATGGCTTTACACTTACTGGCACACCCGAAGATAACACTCTATTAACAAATGTTTACGAAATCATATAGTTAACCTGAATGATTCTTTACTTAAACAGCTTAGTTGAATTTGTCATGGCTTTATAACTGTTTGGCACCATTGAGTATCAAACTTGCTCACAAATGAAGGTTTCTCAGAAGAGTTAGTTTAGCTGAATTATTAGGTTGTCCCAAATGTTCGTAAACACTTGCAAAACATTGAAATTTTCCTCGCCAAGTAATCTAAGCTTACCAGAAAACACTTGCAAAAAATTGAAATTTTACTTGCAAAAACAACAAAAATTATTGCTCAAAATAAACACCATCATTTTTCAAGACGTTCTGCCATCTATCTGCAATCTGGTCAAAGTACCGTTCAGCCGGCTTCGAATCAAAGAATTCTTGACACGTTTCCTCGATTTCATCAAACGAGTCGAATCGGCGGCCCTTCAGAAACTGTTGCATTGAGCGGAAAAGGCTGTAATCTGATGGAGCACAGTCAGGACTGTAGGCTGGGTGTGGCAGAACCTCAACGCCATCCAGCTCTTCAAACTTGTCTTTGGTTTTCCTGGCGGTGTGTGGCTTGGCAGTGTCCTGCTGAATCAAAGCTTTTGGTTGATCAGAACCGGGTTCTTTTGCTTCAACTCTTCGTAGACCCGCTCAAGTTGCTGACAGTAAAGTTTGGCACTGATGGCACGACCATTCGGAACCAACTCAAAATGCACGATTCCGTCAAAGTTCCACCAAACGCACATGGCTTTCTTGCCGAATCGATCTTGTTTTGGAACCGACAGTATCTCTTGCCCTTTCTGAACCCATCGTTTGTCTCGATTGTGCTAGACCAGATAGACCCATTTCGCAAGTGTTTACAAACTTTTGGGACAACCTAATGTTATTTATATACTCTCTAGTTTAATTTGAGATTACTTTAAAACGCTTTGGACATTCTTGCATCAGACTCGATCAATAACGAGTGGATTGCGAAAACAATTAATTAAACTGAATAAGTAGCTATTGATACAGGCTTGACATGTCTTTACAACTGTTTATAACAATCAAGTATGACACTCGCTCAACAACGTGGGATCTGCAAGAGAGATCAGCTAAACTGAAGGAATATAAAGCTTAGTTTTAATTTGATATATGTTTAAAACTTTTTGTAACCATCGAATATAACAGCCGCTCAACACCATGTTGTCTGTCAGAAAGTTTGTTTAAACTGAATGAGTAGCTATTAAAATAATTTTGTGTTCATTTGACATATCTTTACAACTGCTTGTAACCATTAATTATGACACTCGGGCATCATGGTACCATCTGCCAGAACGAGAAATTAAACTAAATGAGTAGCTATTTAAACAGCTTAATTTAATTTGAGAAGGCTTTGCCTTACTTTGATACATCGAGGGGTTTGTGAGAACATTTGGTTAAACTGAGTAATTAACTCTCTACATATATTTATTTAAATTAATATGGCTTTACAAGTATTTGAAACCATCTAGGATCACACTTTCTTATTAGAACAATTGGCTTATAGAAGTAGAGAGATGGTTAATGTTTTTTGTGTTAAACATAACCAAACTTCCTACAACTTACAGATTTTATCCAGAATTATTAGAAGATTATCAGAAAGTGTACTTGTGGAAGTATAAAGTATATCTTTTGTATGTTTAAATAGAAAATTTATTAATAGAAAAGAATAACGTGAGTTGGTAGATATTATTGTTCAATGAGAAACAGTATTAAGAAGTTAAGGGTATCAAGAGTTCGTAGTAGTAACTTATGTCGATGTAAGCAGGAACGTATGTATGTATGTATGTATGTATGTATGAGCGTCATCTTTGAGTAGAAATGTCTTTGAAGTATTCGCTCAGTCTGAAAGGGTTCCGATTGGTTATCAAGTATAAAAAGAGACAGACGGGTGAACGATGAAGAGGAAGAAGGTGAGAAAGAAAGAGAGAGGTAATAGTAATGATCGCTTGATGTTTGTCAAGGGACATGTTAATTACGTTCATCCTCTTCTCTCTGACGACAGTCGAGCATGGACCATTTTTATTTAGTTTGTGTGGCTCAAAAAGGTCATTTGGGAAGTCACTCCCGGTTGTGATTCTGACCTTTCCATTATACGACGACCAAACTTCGCGTAGTCTCGCGAAAAGAGTCCGTAAAATAATTTATTTCTGATAATTGAAGATTATTTGAATTTTGTTTTTAGATACTCCTAGTTTTCTATTGGGCTAAAAACATTTCGCGTCAAGGTGTAAAATTTAACGAGTTTTGTTTGGGATTTGCTTTTGCGTGCGTGTTAAGCAAAGTTTGTAATTCGAGTCATTTTTATTTCTAACAAAATCAATCAGTGAGTGTTTAGCATTTGAATTTTAAATCTAGATCTTGTTTTGTTCACTACAGGCTTACCTGAATTATTATCTATTTACACATTTTAGTTAATTTAACATGGTTTTACCGCCGATTGTGACCTTCTCGTATCAAAGTCGCTCAATAATGGTTTGTTTGCGAGTGAAATTGTTGAAACTGAATAATTAGCTACGTAGATGCTCAAGGTTCATATTTTATCTATATTCAACAATTCTACATTTAATTTTTCAAGAATAAAATTTTGTTTCTAAAACCGGCTATTATTTTTGTAACAACCCAATAGTTACATTCCATAATCACCTATATGAATCCGAGCTATCACCAATCAGGTTGAATCAATATCCTCTTGGGACTGGGTAAACTATTGGGCCTCAAACTCACACTCAATCACAGGTGGAACTCATATAGACCATGTATTGCTAAGAATGCCCGTAAAATGCTGGACTTCTTGTACCAATCTAGTAAATAACTGACTTCTTTTACTTTTTTCTAGTTTTACAAGAGCCAGATCAGGTCAAAAGAATGGAGTACTGTTGTCTTATTTGGGCGAGAGTTTCCCAGATCCCATTCTCTAGCCTCGATAAGTCCAAAAACGTCTCCATGTGTAGGTTATGAATTGCTCTTTACCCTCCAGCATCTTTCTCACGGGCGAGATGAAGCTAGACTCTCAAATTTCTACCGCTAATCACACCAAATGTTCTCGAACGAACTGCATTCCATGGTCCTGCCAAGCGAACTTTTCACAGCAAGAACACGTCATGACATTTTACAAACCACCCACATTCTCTCTGTATTACATCGATGACGAGTAAGTTCCCATCGAAAAGGTTCTTTCTGCAAACCACTGCCCTGTAAAACTAACTCCCAACAGGATGTCTCTATGTTCAAGTCCAGGTCTAACCGTTATATTTAATTCCTATACACACAAATGATCTCCTAACTTAACACTCTACCCTGAGCGGCCCCGAGCCTTGTAAAGAATGAACCTTACTGTAAAAAAATAGATAAAAGGAAGGAAGGAAAGAATAAAGGAATAAAGGAAAGAGGGAAGGGTGGGTGGTAGAAATACTGAAAGAAACAGAGAAGTAACTAAATTTTTCTCTTTTGAAGATCTATCAGTTAATTTTACGATCGGTTCACTAATTTATTTCATGCTTCCTTTCACTTTCTCATCTTCTGATCTGCGAGCCCGTAATTCTTGAACATCATCTAATTATCCAACTCTTTTTTTTATTATTTGCCTCGAAGTAAAAAGAAAAAAGGAGTAAGAAATTAACCAAATCACAACAACGTCTGTTAGAAGGAGGCGGATCTGACGAATAGCCACCTATTCCCTAAATCATAACCAACCCAGCCCTCCTCCATCACGGCCTGTTCCTTCCGCTCATAAGAATGACTTTGAAGACTTGCTGTAAACCCCTTTGATTTCTTTTTTCTTTTACTTGGACATTTTAATAGATTACAACTGCACTTGATTTTTCTTTTACATTTTGGATCATTAGGAGAGCTGCGAATATTTTGAGCATAGTTTCTTAATCGGCAAATGTTTACTCACTCGATCAGCAAGTACATATCGATGTATTTTTTTTAAATATGAGAATAAAATTTTACTTTACAATTTTATTAATATTTAATTTTACAAAGAGAACAGAATGAACTTCGCTACATTTTTTTCCTAATATTCATCCAGTCAGTTAAGTGCCATACGTGAAACACGCTTGGGCGATCATGTCTCGAAAGAGACATGACTAACTGGGCAGAAGATTAACCCGCAGTAGGTTGCCATTATTTTCTGCGGTAGACTGGTTGCCAGACAAAGCAATAGAACTCAACCTGTCCTGTTATTTAACCCATAACTGGAGGAAAGAGACGGATTAATACCTTTCCCAAGGGTATTTGCGCGTAAGTGAATGCAATGAATTCAATTGGAATTCGAACTCGGCTCCCCTATTTCTCGTTCCGAGCCGATATCCACTGCACCACAACGCATCTCCCACCACAAAGCACATCCAGTTCAATGCCTAATAGCCGCTTAAGATTAGATGTGGCACAAGGCCAAATGTATAGGGCACCCAGTGAGGAAAGAACTAACTTGTAAGAGGTTCTAACGAGACAAGCGTGTTAACCATTACACCAAGCCGAGGTGCCCTACCCACTTAAGATCGAGGGTTAATGTGTGATGTTGAATTGGTATTAGAAAGAGAAAAAAATGAAGAAAAAATATTGGCAGACTTTAGATTTGAATAACATTTCAAAATTCAGTCGGACACGTTAGAAGTATAGATTAGAAGTAGACTTTAGAAAATTTAATCATAAACAGGAAACGATCGGAACGACAAATCGGGGAGCCGAGTTCGAATTCCAGTTGAATTCGTTGCATTCACTTACGCACAAATACCTTTGGGAAAGGTATTAATCCGTCTCTTTCCTCCAGTTATTGGTTAAATAATATAACAGACTGGGTTCTATAGCCTTGGCTGGCAACCAGTCTACCGCCGAAAGCAATGGCAACCTTCTGCGGAATAATCCTACCCAATCAGTCATCCTTCTTTCTAGACATGTTCGCCCAAAGCGTGTATCACCAATGGCACTTAACTGACTGTTTAAAAAGTTGAAGAGGTGTACTAACTGGGCATGTGCAACTATAAAAATATTTTTGTGCGTATGTATATTTCAGACGAGGTTGATTAGAGCGATTTTATGTGACCTTATACATAAACTTAACTTGATGCGGTCAGCAATGTACATAGCACATGTTCCACCCAGGGCAATCGTAAAATTTGCCACCCCTCTAAACAGCATTTCAAACTGAACAATATCTATGAAACATAAAGAATAGTTATAGTTCAACTTATTTATTTTGTTTTGAATCAAAAACAAAAAGCAGCAACACACGAGGCAAGAAAATAAAATGAAAAAAATGTTATCATAAAAAAGTTCGGTTATTATTAAATAAACATTTTTAGGATAAAAGGCCATTACCTTAACAATATCAGGACTATTAAAAAATACCAGAACAGAAATTGACTTATAGTATAACTGTCAAAATAAACTCGTAATGCATTACATAACAATAAAGAGAATTTATTAAAACTTAACATAAATAGAAAAATGTGAAAACTTTCAGTCGGTCAGTTAAGATCATACGTGATACACGCTTAGGCGATCATGTCTCGAAAGGGCAGAAGATTATCCCGCAGTAGGTTGCCATTGCTTTCTGTGGTAGACTGGTTGCCAGCCAAAGCAATAGAACCCAAACTGTCCTGTTATTTAACCCATAACTGGAGGAAAGAGACGGATTAATACCTTTCCAAATGGTATTTTTGTACGTAAGTGAATGCAAGGAATTCAACTGGAATTCGAACTCGGCTCCCCGTTTATTCGTTCCGAGCTGATATCCACTGCACCACAACGCACATCCCAACGCCCTAACTTTACATGATACTAATGTACAACTCACTTTATATAATTATTTAATATAGGACGGATAGTGGGAAACTAAAATCCAAAGTCATATTGGGATAGCCAAATAGCTTCAAAAGGGCTAAGCAGAGTATTAGGAAGAAGAAAAAAATTGTTAAATCTAAAAAACAAAAAAAATATTGAAAAAGTTACGTTATTTTAGTAGTTCTCCTACATCACAGTGCAATGATGAAAAATTCCCTCATAGATGAAAAAAGAATTGGAACGACAGAAATGTTGTTCTACAGAAGAATTCTGAGGATATTATTGACCAAACCAGAGACTAAGCAGTCAGTTAAGTGCTATACGCCAAACACGATTGGGCGATCATGTCTCGAAAGAGACATGACTGGCTGGGTACAAGATTATATCGAACTAGATTGCCATTACTTTCGGCGGTAGACTAGTTTCAGCCAAGGCTATAGAACCCTATCTGTCCAGTCATTTAACCCATAATTGAAGGGAAGAGACGGATTAATATCTTTCCCAAGGATACTTGTGCGTAAATGAATGCAATGAATTCAACTGGAATTTGAACTCGCCTACCCAATTTTTAATTCCTGGCCGATATCCACTGCATCTTACTAAACGCACAGCTGATAAACACATTTTAAATAAAAATTAAAAACGTTGAGTTTTTTCACAGACTTAGTTGTGGTGCAGTGGATATTGGCTCGGAACGAATAATCGGGGAGCCGAGTTCGAATTCCTTGCATTCACTTACGCACAAATATCATTTGGAAAGGTATTAAACTGCTGAAAGATTTCTGCCTGTCCTTGCAGATCTTCCGAGATTTAACGTTTACTAAGATTTAAGTAATAGGAAAGGCTCGTGTTTTTTTTTTTACAGGACCGGCTGAATACCCATGGTTTTCAAATGCTTTGCAGGACTAATTCTTGCATTGGAAGAAATGGAATCAATTAACATTATCCAAGAGAAGCACTGCCCACCATTTATGATCAGGATTTTTAATACTGAAATCTCTGAGAAAACTACAAGAAACTTGCTGAAATCCTCAACAAAAACAAACCCCTATACGACAAACAGTCTTCGCTCTTGTAGGTCTACTTACTGATGTATTAAGTTTTATCACGCATACAATCCGTGAAATTCTTGATAACAAAAAAAAAATTTTCAGATATCTCGAAGGCTTTTGATAAGTTGGGACATAGGAGATTGATACATAAACTGACCCGCTATGAAATCACTGAGAGAGTTATTTCAGTTATCAAGTTTTTCTTGTCAGGTAAATTTATAAAAGCCGTTGTTAGCAGCCAGTCCACATGAAATCAATGCGAGAGCCACTCAAGGCTCTCTACTCGGTTACCTTCTTTCTGCTTTATATCAACGATATGCCAAAGAACACTCTCCGATACTTAGTAGACTTTAAAAGAAACAGGAAGCAAGGAATAACCTGTACTCCTGTTCAAAAAGACGATACGACAGTGTATGGGTGCAGCTTCATAAACCTTGATGACCAATTGATTTATCTTATAACCTAAATCTCACAGCTCAATGCAGAAACAGACCGGCTGATGTCTACATGTATTTACGCGTGCTACTAGGTTGTCATCAAGGTCCCACACTTTTACCGTCGAAATAGTTAAATGTAACCTACTCTTTTACTCTAATAGTTTCTTTTCTCACACTTCCCGTTTGTGGAACTCTCTTCCGTTAGCTTGTTTCACAGTAGCTACAATCTCCAAAAGTTTAAATGCAACGTTAAATTGCAATCTTCTATCTACTTGATTCCCATCCATCTTTTATCCTTTCTTCGACATCCTTTGTACCTTGTTTTTTTATCCCACTGTAACCCCTGGGCACAAGTGGTGATCCTGCCATGCTTGAACTGAAATGATTATTTTAAAAAGTGTGTGTGTGTGTGTGTGTGTGTGTGTGTGTGTGTGTGTGTGTGTGTGTGTGTGTGTGAATAAATTTCAGTCACTGAAGTGGAGAAATATCTGTTTGGGCACAAGGCCCTGTTGAAATTACTTTTACAGCATGATAGAATAAAAAGAGAGGAAGACAGCAAGTGTCTCGTTTCTATAGCCGCTTGACAGCGACACCTAATTTGCAAAACTGGCAAATCTATGCAGAGATAACTCACAAGATCTTTGTATTGGTGTTTTATGTCGGGCATGTAACATTTGTAATATTTATTAGTGGATATATAGAAACCTAAAGTATTTCACTCCTAATGAGATTGTACTTTACTGCATGTCTCATATTCAAGCAATAGAATTTTGTCTTAGATATGATAGCTCGAGATTTACTACCAGCTCAGGGACAATTTGTTAAATGTATATGTGCGCTTGAACGTGTTTCAAACATGCAGAAAAAAGACCTACTCACTTTTGTATGTGATATCAATCTTTATGAAATTGACGAGGGTAGACGTTGTGTAAGTATTTGTTTGTTTGATAGATTCGACTTAGCGTCAGCATTTTGCGGTCTAGCTCGGCGCGAGTTGCGCTCAGATGTAAATCAAAATTTTAGAACGTTAACGACACCTTGAAATTTTTCAGAAAGGGGTAAAAAATATATATTATCACCCCACAAAGTCAGGGATCAGTTTATATTATCTATATCTATATATGTTGCCCCTCCCCCTCCCACCCTAATCCAATAGTGACATTCTAAGTTGTTATCTATATCTGTAAAAATAACGAGGGTGGAGGTTATGTAAGTATTTGCTATGTAGATTCATCATGGATGTGCGTTGGATATCAGCTCGGAACGAGAAATCACGGAGCCGAGTTCAAATTCCAACTGAATTCATTGCATTCATTTACGTGCGAATATCCCTGGGAAAGGTATTAATCTGTTTATTCCTTCCAGTTATGGGTTAAATAACAGGACAGATTGGGTTCTATAGCCTTGGTCGGCAACCAGTCTACCGCAGAAAGCAATTGCAACTTGCTGCGGGAAAATCTTCTGCCCAGTCAATTATGTCTCTTTTGAGACATGATCGCCCAAGCGTGTATCACGTATGGCACTTAACTGGCTGAAATTCATCATGTTTTTTTATTCTTTAAACTACGCGAATGAAAACCGGGCTAAAATGCTAGTTATTAAAAAAAATGTAATCGCATATAGTCAGACATTTTCATAATTTTAATTACAATATAAAGGATTTCCATTATTCGCAAAGTATTATTGGCCAGATTTCTTTCTTTTCTCGTCACTTTATTCATCAGACTGTCGCAGAGTGGTTAGACTGATAGTAGTCTGAGCATGAAACCCGAGTTAGAATTATACACTAGTCGATTTTTCTTTGAATATATCCATACCATGGCTTAGCCGAGGTGAGCAACTGATTTAGTCCGGGAGCCAATTTGAATAGCATATTAATCATATTAATTAGTTTACATAAATATCACATTTAAAGCTAAGTGTAAGTGTAAACTATATACGTAATACATGTAATGAATAAATAAAACAAAAAAAAAACAACAGTGGTACACAGAAAATGTTTTTAAAAGAATTGTTCACGTGCAAATAAACATCATTCAACTCAAGAAATTCGATGAAACAAATGCAGCCTCTCACACTTTTCAACAAATCTTTTGAAATCAGTTTTACTGCCAATGGTGCGCAGGGTGTTACATTGTAGGAAAGTGATGAGAAAGAGGGACAAGGGTATAGGGGTTGACATCTTCATCATTGCCTGTGAGTTTATGTCAGCCAGAGGAAATCTATTTTTTCTTTTGCTGATGTTCATACAAGAAAAACTGTGTTCACAGATGCATGTGGATTCAAAAATAGAAAACATTTTCCGAGCGAAACTTTTCAACACTAACATTTACCGTGATAAGTTGGAGAAAATGTTTGATTTATCGAATTTTCCTGAATGCTTGCTCATTCCAGCCAGTTTTTTTTTATTGTGCTTATTATCGCTTGAATTCTTTTGTTAATTTTCCTCGGGTGTTCCAGAAATGTAACTGATATTACAATATTTGATAATTATCGAAATCATTTGACATTACAATAAGAGAACACCCAAGAAAACTTCTTTTTAAATTATTAACAAAAAAAAATGAGTATTGACTGCTATGTGTTATCTGTTCTTCTGTATCGTAGTGAATGTTGGAAGGATCTCTTCAAGGATAAAAAGAAGCTCGAGACAGGAGAAATACGGTTCTACAGAAGGATGCTATGGATACCATGAATCAAGTAGGTGAGCAACGACGAAGTGTTAGATAGAAGGCAAACCAGAAGAAAACTTATAGTTGACATCATGCAGAGACAGTTGATGTTCTTGGAACACCTAATGAAGAAGGATGGTTTAAAGAATTTGATACTCACAGGACAGTTAGAGGGAAAGAGAGACAGGAGAAAACAGCACATGACATACTTGATTGGTTTGAGCAAATGGATGGCGCAGCGGGATTTGGGAGATATACTGTGGAAAAATATAAAGAATGACAAGGGACAGGGTCAAATAGAAATCCATTAACACCTACGTCAAGTGCCATACGTAATACACGCTTTAGGCGATCATGTCTCAAAAGAGAGATGACTGATTAGGCAGAAGATTATTCCCGTACTAAGTTGCCATTGCTTTCTGCGGTAGACTAGTTGCCAGCCAAGGCTACAGAACCCAATCTGTCCTACTATTTAACCCATATCTGTAGGGAATAGATGGATTAATACTTTTTCCAATTTTATTTGTGAGTAAGTGAATGCAATAAATTCAACTGGAATTCGAACTCAGTCCCCCGATTTCTCGTTCTGATTCGATATCCACTGCACTAGAATGCACATCCTTTAAATGATATAGGAATCACAAATAATGATCGGTCAATTTACTTTTGCTAACTATTGCTCTTCAGCAAGAATCTCTAACAAAGATGCTCGGAATTTAGGAGGATTTGCAGTTTCCTAAAATTGTTGAACTCCACCCTCTTTTGATTTAATAAATGCCACACTTATTAAAAAAGAAAATAAGTTACTTAGAAAGAATATTCTCGAAAGTGCCGCTATCGAATTCTGTCTAATTATAAATCTGCACCCCGGATATTTTTTTCAATATCTGCATTCCTGAAAAAATCTCTACTTTTCCAAGCGAAGATACACATCCACAAAAGATATAGGAAAAAATCTTTTTTTTTTAAATATCACTGTACATTCTCCTCAAATCCTCAAATACAAAGTGATGGTGGTGGGGGTGAAAGGCGTCATCGAAGATTGTTAAGAATATCACTGAAACAATCTGTGAGGACCGAGGCCATTTTAAGGGCATCATGAATAATTTAACATAAGCCTACAATTAGAAGTTTATTGGTTTGATAATAAAAAAGGAGTTTGAAGAATCTAACACTAACGAAATACTTAAGGAAAGAGAGGTAAAAGAAAGGCGAGTAATCTACTTAAAGAATTTTATATGGATAGATGTCAAATATAGACAAAGCAGAGATGGTAAAGAGTCAAAGGTTACTTAGAATAAAAAAAGACTCATGGTAAAGGGCTTAAGGTTACTTAGAATAAAAAGTGGATATGGTAAAGAGTCAAAGGTTACTTAGAATAACAAAGAAGGATGGTAAAGTGTCAAAGGTTATTTGCAATAACAAAGAGAGATCGTAAAGAGTTAAAGGTTCTTAGACCGTGCACAGAATACTGTTGTCATATCTGGTTGGGCGCCCCTACTGTTTATCTCAGGGTTTTCGTCAGGCTCCAAAGGAGAATCTGTAATGTGATCGATCCCGACCTGGCAGCTCCACTCCAGTCACTTTCTTATAGGCGGAATGTGGCTTCCCTCTGTCTCTTCTACAAATATTTTCATGGCTTCTGGTTCCCCCCTACAAGCATTTACTTGAACAACTAGACTAGCAACAAGTTCCCCCTATTTTACAGTTAAATCTACCAAATGCAGCTACTCCAACAGCTTCTTTTCTTGCACTTCCCGCCTGTGGAACTCCTCTCCGTATACATGTTTACCTAACGGCTACAACCTGTACAAATTTAAATGCAATGTCAATTGCCATCTCTTATCCATTTGATTCCAGTTCTTCCCTCGTCCTTCCTACATCACCCCGTGTATCTTGTTCTTTTCCTTTCCCACTCTGCCTTCGCAACTGTCACCACACCTGTATTCTTATCCTTCTCTTGCCACTTCTCGGACACTCTCTGTAATTGGTTCGTCTTTGACTTCTCTCTTTTCCTGCTAAAACTTTTACTTGTAGCACCCAGCGCATCTGTAGCGGTACAGCCTTGCTGTGGGTGAAACTATTTTTTAAAAAATAACAAAAGTGAGGAAGTTATGGAAAGAAATGACCAAACATGACCTGATGGGACTTAAGAGAAAGTATGCGCACCTAGGGAAGAAAACATTGTCGCGAAGGATATTAAAATTAGTTCTTCCCCCTTCTACCCACGTCTATTGAACAGGTGAAGAGGCTCATCCCTTGTTCCCTGTTTAGAATGTGGTTTCCGGCTTTCTCTTTTCCAATCTTTTCACTCTTTTCTTTTTTTCTTTTTTTTCAATTGGAGTAGATAGACTAATCTATCGCCCGGTTCACACTCCACCCACGTCTATTGAACAGGTGAAGAGGCTCATCCCTTGTTCCCTGTATAGGATGTGGTTCCAGGCTTTTTCTTTTCCAATCCTTTCACTCTTATGTAGCCCCCTGCGCATCAGTGGCGTTATCGCCTTGCTTGGGGTGATATGATTAAAAAAAAATAAAATTCAAACTCTTTTAACATTTTTATATTACAAGAGCATTTATGTGATCAATTAAAGATTGACTCAGTTTTTTTCTTCTTCTATGTGTCGTGTACCTTTAGGACTTGTGCGATCATTGCTCTCCGCAATTTCCTATCCTTTAGAGCGCTTAGTACCATTTAACTTTTAACATTCTTATCTGAGGTTTTTGGGACACGTAATGAGGAAGGAGGGGTTTACTGAATCTAATACTCACAGGACGGTTAGAAGGAAATAAAAAAGAGAAAGCATTGCGAGACATACCTGATGGGCCTGAGCAGGGGATGGCGGAGCGTATTTGGGAAAGATACCAAGAGAAGAAGTGTTGAGAGCGACAAGGGATAGAAATAAGTGAAAGCCCATGATCGCCTACGTTCTGAAGAGACACTGCACATAAAGAAGAATTCTAACACTTCAATACATGTGGAGGAAAAGAGTAAGTGTATTCAGTATAAAATCTGTAGGCTAGAATTGCTACGCGTCGTCCGTCAAGCTGTATTTTAAAACCAGATAATTCATGCTGTCAAAAATTGGTGATAATATTTAAGTAATTTAGCAAATGTGCCTTACTTACATAACGTCAAACACTTTTTCATACTTACTTGCTGATATTTGATATGTCATAAATATTAAAGTAAAATAATATTCACCTGATAGAGTCGTTCACTTTGTCTTTAAAAAAAATTGAAATAATTAAAAAGATTTTTTTGAAGAAAAAACTTTGGTTTCATTTGAAAGATAATATTCCAAATCCATAAAAAAATAATTTCTTATTCATAAAAATATTTTAATTCTTAAAAAGGTACAAGTATTTTACTCCATAAAAATTCCATAAAATTAAATCGAACAAATTTCATAATAATTAATCCATAAAATGAAAGATATATATTACGCCTGTGAAATAAAGATTGGGACATTTTTAAAACAAAAAATTAAAACAAACTCATTTCCGACCGATACGGTTAGTTATTTTGATGGAAACTAACAAAAGGGAGATAATAAATTAACTAACTAGATTTTTAAAAAATATTACTTAATTTTGTTACAAATATTACAAAAAATGTTGGAAAGATTATTTTATAAAAAAAATATATTAAGAAAATTATTTTCGATTTTTAGAATAAAGGAAATAATAATAATAATAATAATAATAATAATAATAATATGGATCCAAAATGCAGGTTTTGGGATAAACACCAAAACAATAGACCATCTAATCTCTATTCTGTCAGTCAGTTAAGTGCCATACGTGATACACTCTTGGGCGATCATGTCTCGGAAGAGACATGACTGACTGGGCAGAAGATTATCCCGCAGTAGGTTGCCATTGCTTTCTGTGATAGACTGGTTGCCGACCAAAGGCTACAGAACTCAATCTGTCCTGTTATTTAACCCATAAGTGGAAGGAATAGACGGACTAATACCTTTCCCAAGGGTATTTGCGCGTAAGTGAATACAATGGATTCAACTGGAATTCGAACTCGGCTCCTCGTTCCGAGCCGATATCCACTGTACCACAACGCACATCCGGCTATTCTGTACTTGCCCCAAATGAATATTTAAAAAAAATCGCCAGGATAGAGTGGGGCAATATTTACATTGTACAATGTGCAAACACTATGGAAAATCTGTAAACAAACACTGGTACGAACATCACCCAGCACCGGTTACAGAAATAGAAGATGTCACCATTCCATGGGATTACACCATCTACACAGACAGAAAAATTGAAGCAAACAGGCCAGACATTAATTGTTAAAAACCAGAAAGAGAAAACTTGTCTATTAACTGATACGGCTTGTCCAGCGGATTGTAACATAGCAACCAAGGAATTTGAATAACTGTCAAAATATAAAGACCTGGAAATTGAAATAGAAAAAAATGTGGAAATTTAAAACAAGAGTTGTGCCAGTGATAGTAGGTGCACTTGGAATGATAAAAAATGGAACAAAACAACACATTGAAAGAATCCCTGAAAACCCCAGCTTAAGAGATATACAAAAGAATTGTCTTATTAAGTACATCCCACACACTAAGGAAAACTTTATCTATGTAATGCTAGGGATGATAGGGGAGATAGAAAAACATGAAATGGAGCCATAACAACACGCCACGACCTGCCTTAGGTCTCCCCGCAGACTTGGTTGGTAGAGAGACCAAAGCAGAAATCGAAATATGATGAAAAATGACATAATAATAATAAGTCATTAAAAATCGCCTGATGACACCACTCATGGTAGAAACCAAGGTAGCAAAATAACTCGTTTAAAAATGAAAAATATTCAAATGTTCTACAATATAATTTTATAGAACACTTTTTAATGCAAATGTGTACTGGTCTAACCCTATTAGTACCAAAAAACTAAATATTAAGCAATCAACATATATATATATATATATATATATATATATATATATGTGTGTGTTGTGATGAAGCATAGTATCAAGATTGGTCTTTTTCAGTGGTTTATTTTGAAGAAAGGCATTTTGATAAGCAGCTCTTTTTGTCATAAAGTGCTCAATATCGAGATAGTGATAGGCCGTTAATAAAATTAATACGGAGAAGTATGTTACTTAACGGAGCGGCGTGATGCTGACTTCGAAATTTCATGAAGGCCTTATTGGGATGTCTTCACACTTCAGGGCTTTTGCTTCTTCTGCTTAAACAGTACTTTATCAGTATTTTTTGTTTATTTCTCTTTTAATCGATTTTCGTATGAGCATAATTAAAATGGCCTTACAATTAAATTTGCTGACGACAATACCTAAAAATAGGGAAAAACGATTTTTAAAAAATTAAAAAACGATAGTTTATTGAAAATTTCCCAAATTTAAAATTTCATTTCTTCTTGTTCTCTTTCTTCTTCTTCTTCTTCTTCTTCTTATTATTATTATTATTATTATTATTATTATTATTATTATTATTATATATCAATTAATAGACAAGTTTTCTCCTTCTGGTTTTTAATAATAATGTCTGGCCTGTTTGTTTCAATTTTTCTGTCTGTGTAGATGGTGTAATCCCATAGAATGGCTACATCTTCTATTTCTGTAACCAGTGCTGGGTGATGTTCATACCAGTGTTTGTTTACAGATTTTCCATAATGTTTGTACATTGTCCAATGTAAATATTGACGAACACTATCGTGGCGATTTTTATATTCATTTGGAGCAAGCACAGAACAGCCTGAGATTAGGTGGTCTATTGTTTCTTGGTGTTTATCACAAAACCTGCATTTTGGATCCATATTATTATGCATAATATTTGCCTGAAAGTTTCTAGTGAAAAGACTTTGGTCTTGTGCTGCAAGAATAAAGCCTTCAGTTTCAGACTTTAATCCAGATGCACGTAACCATCGATGAGTATTAACTTTCTCAACATTGGATTTATTGGCACGTCCTGGATATTGGCCATGCAGAGGTTTGTCTTGTCAGCGCTGTTTCATCTATTCAAGAGCTTTATCTTTGGCTTTCATTTTCATATTTTTTGCCGCAATAGTTGGTTCTTGGCTTCTGTTTTGCTTTTCTACAGAATCTACTAACTGTAAATCTTGTTTGTATTTACTGCCTTCTTTTATTATTGAATATTTTTTCTTTCTTTCTTCATGTTGCCTTACTAATTGTATCATCCAATCCTTTGTTGTTTCTATGTATGTTAGTAAGCCAATAGTTGTTGTCTTGTATGACAATTCCAGCTGAATAAGACCTCTTCCACCTTCTTTACGGGGTATGTATAGACGGTCTACATCAGCCTTTGGATGATGCATCTTATGCTTAGAAAGAAGCTTTCTTGTTTTAGAATCCATTCGCCTGATGTCGTTTAGAGTCCAGTTTAAGGTGTTGAAGCTATTTTGGACAACTGGGACTGCAAGGCTGTTAATGACCATAACTCTGTTCCGTGAATTTAATTCAGTTTTTAATATCATTCGTAGCCTTCTATAGTACTTTTTACGCACTATTTCTTTCATTTTTTTATGATGAATGTTTTCACTCTCATTTACACCTAGGTATTTATAAGCTTCTTCTGGTTTCAATTCTTTTATTGTTACAGCAAGGTCTAAGCTAATTGAGGATGTTTCTTCTATTATTATTATGTTATTTTTCATCATATTTCGATTTCTGCTTTGGTCCCACTACCAACCAAGTCTGCGGGGAGACCTAAGGCAGGTAGTGGCGTGTTGTTATGGCTCCATTTCATGTTTTTCTATCTTCCCTATCATCCCTAGCATTACATAGATAAAGTTTTTCTTAGTGTGTGGGCTGTACTTAATAAGACAATTTTTTGTATATCTCTTAAGCTGGGGTTTCCAGGGATTCTTTCAATGTGTTGTTTTGTTCCATTTTTTATCATTCCAAGTGCACCTACTATCACTGGCACACCTCTTGTTTTCAATTTCCACATTTTTTCTATTTCAATTTCCAGGTCTTTATATTTTGACAGTTTTTCAAATTCCTTGATTGCTATGTTACAATCCGCTGGACAAGCCATATCAATTAATAAACAAGTTTTCTCCTTCTGGTTTTTAACAATAATGTCTGGGTGTTTGCTTCAATTTTTCTGTCTGTGTAGATGGTGTAATCCCATAGAATGGTTACATCTTCTATTTCTGTAACCGGTGCTGGATGATGTTCATACCAGTGTCTGTTTACAGATTTTCCATAATGTTTGCACATTGTCCAATGTAAATATTGCCCAACTCTATCGTGGCGATTTTTATATTCGTTTGGGGCAAGCACAGAACAGCCTGAGATTAGGTGGTCTATTGTTTCTTGGTGTTTATCACAAAACCTGCATTTTGGATCCATATTATTATGCATAATATTTGCCTGAAAGTTTCTCGTGAAAAGACTTTGCTCTTGTGCTGCAAGTATAAATCCTTCAGTTTCAGACTTTAATCCAGATGCACGTAACCGTCGATGAGTATTAACTTTGTCAACATTGAATTTATTGGCACGTACTGGATATTGGCCATGCAGAGGTTTGTCTTGCCAGCGCTGTTTCATCTTTTGAAGAGCTTTATCTTTGGCTTTCATTTTTATATTTTTTGCCGCAATAGTTGGTTCTTGGCTTCTGTTTTGCTTTTCTACAGAATCTACTAAGTGTAAATCTTGTTTGAATTTACTGCCTTCTTTTATTATTGAATATTTTTTCTTTCTTTCTTCATGTTGCCTTACTAATTGTAACATCCAATCCTTTGTTGTTTCTATGTATGTTAGTAAGCCAATAGTTGTTGTCTTGTATGACAATTCCAGCTGAATAAGACCTCTTCCACCTTCTTTACGGGGTATGTATAGACGGTCTACATCAGCCTTTGGATGATGCATCTTATGCTTAGAAAGAAGCTTTCTTGTTTTAGCATCCATTCACCTGATGTCGTTTAGAGTCCAGTTTAAGATGTTAAAGCTATATTGGACAACTGGGATTGCAAGGCTATTAATGGCCATAACTCTGTTCTGTGAATTTAATTCAGTTTTTAATATCATTCGTAGCCTTCTATAGTACTCTTTACGCACTATTTCTTTCATTTTTTTATGGTGAATGTTTTCGTACTCATTTACACCTAGGTATTTATAAGCTTCTTCTGGTTTCAATTTTTTTATTGTTACAGCAGGGTCTAGGCTAATTGAGGATGTTTCTTGTATTGATCCACGTAAAACTGTAGCTTTAGCACATTTATTCAAATTAAATTTCATTCCAATGTCTTCGCTGAAGCATTTTACAGTTTGCAGAAGACCTTCCAGTTCATTATCATTCTTAGCATATAACTTCAAGTCATCCATGTAAAATAGATGGCTTATTTTCTTTTGTCCTATTTTATAACCACATTCTGTCTTGTTAAGTTGACTGGTTAGTGCTATTAGTGATATGCAGAATATTAGTGATATGCAGAATAATTAGTGATTATTAAAAATCGCCTGAAGACACCACTCATGGTAGAAACCAAGGTAGTGAAATAACTCGTTTAAAAATGAATATATATATATATATATATATATATATATATATATATATATATCATCACTACTCAAACCATAATTTCACTTCCAAGCAAGTGGATAATGCCACTTTAGTAAAGAAAATTGAAGAGAGTAAGACACTAAAAAAACAGGTTTCAGTAAGGCAGAAGATTAACGTTGCTTTTAAATTTTTGACAGATACATGGAGCAGAAAAACAAGAAAAAATTTAAAAGAAATTTTGCGGACAGGAAGTAAAAGAAACGAAAATGTCTGAATAGAAAAGATGATTGCAACTTAGTTATTCAACAGTAAAACTATGAGACTTATTTGCCAATCGAGGCACCAAAAAAGCTCATTAGAACAGTTGTGGCCAAACGTAGCTCCGAAACGCACGCGAAAATTTTTGTATTGGATATGCTTTTAGAAACCATTGTAACAAACATTACAATATATATATATATATATATATATATATATATATATATATATATATATGTTATGAATTATATTTTAGAACATGCACAACGTTTTATATATCCACAAGAAATCGTACATTGGTTTCGACATTGAAACTACATCACCTGATGAGACATTGTAGTTTCAATGTCGAAAAAATTTACGATTTGTAGTGGATATATAAAAGAATTATCAGTCAGTCAGTTAGTTAAGTGCCATACGTGATACACGTATGGGCGATCATGTCTCGAAAGAGATATGACTGACTGGGCAGAAGATTATCCCGCAGTAGGTTGCCATTAGCTTTCTGCGGTAGACTGGTTGCCGACCTAGGCTATAGAACCCAATCTGTCCTGCTATTTAACCCATAACTGGAACGAAGAGACGGATTAATACCTTTCCCAAGTGTATTTGCGCGCAAGTGAATACAATGGATTCAACTGGAATTCGAACTCGGCTCCCCGGTTTCTCGATATCCAATGTACCACAACGCACATCCTTAAAAAAATTTATACATGTTGTAAAATATAATTTATAATAAATATTCACAGCTCTATATATTATATATCGAGCACTGTTTTAAATTAATGTTTTGGACGTTGTAAAAAATGTTTTTTCTTCGTTCCTTATTCACTCGGATATATATATATAATTGTATGTGTCTAGCCACACTGATAAGCTGTGATACAGCGAAACAGGCTTGTACGTGAATGACTAATATCTTAACTTATTTATAAATGGAACTTTGTCTCTGTGTGTGTGTATGTGTGTGTGTGTGTGTGTGTGTGTCCGTTACCTATAGATTCTGAAACGGCTGAACCGATTTTCTTGAAAATTTACACAGTTGTACTATAAGCGTCTGCGAGTGTTCTTATCTAGGCTTTGTGTCGATAATCGAAAAAATCGGGTTATAGAAGGCGTTGTCCGATTTTAATCAAATTTTATACTCTCATAGACAAAGACATAAGAAATGATATTC
>JBBBDQ010001511.1:0-12500 GCA_037127315.1 Ascarosepion bandense | reverse complement strand
GGATCGAATCTCAACCGATTTGGTGTCAGTCGGAGTCGCATGGCGTCATAGGCGATTTTAGCTTGTTATATATCAGCAGTGTATACAAACGCCAGTCACCGAAAGAACTCAATTCATTGCTGAAGAGTTATACATAAGTCGCAGAAGTGATAACTTCTTTTTTTAAATATATATATATATATATATATATATATATATATATATATAGAAAGAGAGTGAGAGAGAGAAAATCATCTTCAAAAGTATGACAAGGCCAATTCCTACGTTTGTATTTAAGATCAAAAGATGAATGTGAAACAAGAGTTTAGAATTGCAGCTTTTCTGTCCTGGTATTTAACTTTAGTGTTAAACAACTTAAATAGGATATACCAAGTTTTGTCTGAACCTAGGCATTTTTCATGTGAGTTAATCTATTGGAAAACGTAACGAGCAGATGTTTCTTGCTGCCCACGTGTTGCCTTTTTGGATTAAGTGTTCAAACATTAAATAGCGTCAAGTGACTACACTTTGTTTTACCTGTAAAGAATACAGTTCTTATTCGATATGATAAAACAACATGAAGACGAAGGAGGTTTTTATGGACGAAACACAAACTATTTTTAATCTGCAAAAAGATCAGAGCCACTGAACAAACATTAGGCATAACCAATACAACAATATGGAATGTATTGAAAAAGAAAGGAACTACTAGTGTACTGAACAACAGACATAGAACTGGTTGGACAAGGAAAGCGGCAGCAGTTGTTGACATAAGAATTTGCGACAGCGGTGAGGAAATACCCGAAAACGATAATCAGTGACCAACAGTCTCTACAGTGCAGGGCTGAATCACAGTCCACCGTTCGAAGAAAACTTTAAAAGCAGAAATACAAAGGCCGTACCACAAGATGCAAATCACTGATCAATTATTTTCGACTCTGAATGAAACGTCACAAGCATCTCCCTATTCTATCGCTATTTCCATTTTTTAAAGCCTAGCAATGTTCCTTGGTTCATCTAACGCTGAGCTTTGCATCTGGGACCCACCTTGACGCGTACACAAAAAATAACCACCCCCATTTTCTTTATGTTATTCCATTAGTGAAAAGGAAGTTCCACTAAGTAAGCTTCATCCCGAAAATAACTACTTTGTAGGACAGACTCGCGAAAGGATATTTTCCCTGTCACCACTATCTTAACCTAAAGTTCAACTTTAGGGTTAACTGTTACCTTTAGCACATAACCTCATAAACTGCACTTCTTACCGCCTCTTCTTGAACTTATAGACGCTATATAATGCTTTATCTTGAGTGGCTCTTGTGCATTATAATGCATGCAAATTAGTATAAGAAGTTATTATTAGCGTCCGATTCGGTGCTATGCAAGATAATTCGATTTTTATTTTATTCTGGATTCGAGCAGAAGATTCATCGCTAAAGATGCAGACAAAAGGTTCGGCTCTCTGTAACTCTTAATTAAATACCTGACTCCTTCTGCTAAAACTTCTACTTTTACAATAACCAGATCAGGCTAAAAATAGACTTCTTCTTCTTCTATGTGCCCTGTCCCTTCAGGACGTAGGTGATCATGGTTCTCCACGTCTCCCTATCCCTTGTGGCTCTTAGTATGTTTGCTCCTGTTACATCTCATCCACCTGATCAGGTCCTGCAAATATGTTATCCGCTGCCTTCTTCTGTCTCTTTTTACTTTTATCTGACCTGTCAGTATCAAGTTCTCCAAGATCTTCTTCATCATTGCGTGTCCTAGGAACTTCAGTTGTCTCTTTCTGATACTCAGTATCAATTTCCTTTTTATTGCCATTCTTTCCAACACCTCATAGTTGCTTGCATGCTCAGTCCACCATATCCGCAGCATACTTCTGTAGAACCACATTTCCGCTGCTTCCAGTTTTGTCCTCATTTCCGATTATATTGTCCAGCATTCGCTGCCGTATTAAAGAACTGAAATTACATAGCAATCCAGCACTCTTTTCTTTGTTTCTAGTGAAATTTTGTTAATACTTTACTCAGCTTCTGGAACACGTCCTTTCCCATGCCAATTCGCCTTCGGATCTCTGTTGTCATAATTGGGCGGGAGCTGCTCAGTCCCCTCTTTCCAATTTTAATAAAGTTCAAAAGGGGATTTTCTACCCAACAACTTATCTCACAGTCTAGACATTGCCAGCCTCTATCGCTACATTTATAGAAAGTGGTCGAAGAAACTACATTCATTGGTTCCGCCAGGTTTAGCCTTCTCAGCTATGACCCGCTATGCCACCTACATTGTAGCAAACTACCCACGTTCCCTCCGCATTCCATCGGTGACAAGTTCCACTCGAACAGCTTCATCCCGTGAACTACTATTATGCAGAACACACTCCCAAGATCAATAAATCTTAATCTGTTCACGTTTAGAGTTAACCGTTACCTCTTCCTCTTATCCATATAAACTACCCCTTGATATAACTCTCTACGTCGAGTCTTCCTAGGGTCTTATACAACTTGAACCATGAAGTAAAATAAAGTATTATACTGTGTGGCATTACGAGAAGTAGACTATCTTGAAAATCTCTTTTATATAGAAATGAAAATCAATCATTATTTAAATAATTATCTTTTCTTTTTACGTTTAGCAGACAAAGACAGCTGGAATCAGTAAATCATCATTGTTTTAAAATAATATTAGCTTAATACGCTTCAAAGCAAAAAGCAGGTAGCCGGGTTGGAGCAAGTATTCTAAAAAAAAAGAGAGAGTTCTGTCCTTCTTGAAAAATCAGCTTCAATTTCTTGGAATTTACGTGATGCGTCAGTTATATGAGAAAATATTGCAGTCCGTAAGTAAAACAACCACATACAGCTTACAAACAGCTAAGTTTATCGATACAATATTTGGTACAGAGATGGAGTAATTTTTTCGATTACATGTTTATTTGATGTAATCGTCTTTAGCAACAATGTTGTCTTCATCTTTGACATACATGCGTCACATGGTCTGTATTAATATTGGAATAGGGTAATGGCGTCTTTCAGGGAATCGCCCGTATTGTGGGAACGTCGTCCGTTCAACAAAGTTCTATATTTAATAATCTGGCTTGCTTGATAGTTACTTTGCATACGCACTGATATTATTACAACAAAAGTGGACACAATAAAAGTTAATATAACACGGAAACCCAGTTGAAGGAAATAGAAAAATATAATTGTCACAAAGATTTAACCATATGAAAAAGAAAGAAAAAATTATTTACAGCTTTTAGTCATCGATTGAGCTGTGAAGAGCTAAGAACAATAACAGGTCAGCAATTTTTATTTTTACATTTTCCTTTTATAGATAAACATCTACGTGGTCATTATTTTTTCTGTTCGTTCCCCTATCGCTGGCTATTCTATCTCTATTTCCATGGCAAATATTCCCTAATTTCAGACCTTTAAAGCTAAAACACGTTGTGGTAGCTTTATGTAATTGAATCACTATAACTTCTTCTGTAGTTTAAATGTAAAAATGAGTTCTACTCAACAAATTCCTCAAGAAATGCTACTTTTTGGTAATGAGTCTCGCGTGGGTGCTTTCCTAAACAGTTCAATATTGTCATTTTTAAGTCATGGATCAATCATTATCTATCGTCTTTATCTTTATTTCCTCCTCTTGCATTCATATCAGTCTTCTTCTTCTTCTTCTTTGTGCTGTGTCGTGTCCCTTTAGAATGTAGTCGATCGTGGCCCTCCACATCTCCATATCCCTTGTCGCTTTTAATACCCATGCTCCTCAATTCCCGCTCCACCAATCATGTGCACAAGTCTATCAAGTATATCATGCGTTGTTTTCCCTTGTCTCTCTTCTGCCTATCTATCCCATGAATATCATGTTCACCAAACCCGCTTTCCTCATTACAGAAACTTCTGATGTTAAATATAGGTTTCCTTCTTGTGTCCATCTTTTCCCAAACCTCGTCTTGCTCACGTGTTCCGTCCAAGGTATCCTAAACATCCTTCCGTAGAACCACAATTTGGGTACTTCAAGTGTTTCCTTCATCTTTGATGAGATTGTCCAACATTCGCTGACAAACCAAAGGACAGACATCGCATAACAATCCAGGACACTCTTTGTTTCTATTGAAATTTTTTGTCTCAAAACACTCTACTAAGCTTCTGGAATGCATCCTTCGCCATGCGAATACGTCTTTGGATCTCCGTATCGCACTTTCTGTCCATTTACCCGGTATTTTAATTTCTGCACCTGTTTAATTTTAGTATCCCCAATTTGTAGTTGGTATTTGGGGCTTCTGAATGACGCATATCACTAACTATAATATATTTAGTAACCCTCTACCTTTTAATGGTTACTGTACTTTGTATCTGGCGATCTTTAGTCGAAAATGTTTTTCTTTTAAAATGTCCTTTTTTATCATAATGCATAACCATGTACCCTCAGCAAAATATCTATTTCTATATTATGAAAGAGGAAACAAATGTCAAAAGAGAAACTAAACAACCATTTTATATCAAAGGTGATAATTTCAGTTGCAAACTATCAAATTTCAAATTTTTTTCTTCTTTTAAAACTGCGAGTCATTGTGACAACTCTAGTAGTTCCGTGCTTTCAAATGCCCCATTTAAAATATTATAGATATATCATTTAGTTCTTAATTTTCTTGTCGTATCTTGACTTTTTTTAGTTTTTATAGTAAAATATAAATAATAAAACTGGTTTTATTTTTTTAAAATGAATTAAAAGGATGATATTTAAAATGAATTCGTAACTTTGAAAAGTGCAAATATGCAAAACATTTTTCATTTTATATTCTGTATGATCTTTTAAAGCAATTACATGCTCTATCTAATTATTTTTCAACTGTTTTTTTTTTCAAGTAATTAACAAAGAGGTTACTGTGATCTTTGAATATATCTGCTACAATTATTACAGTTTTTACTCTACGGTCATCCTATAAAAAGGAAGTGAGACATTTATCTCAAAACTAGCAGTATAGCCCGGCGTTGCTCGGGTGTAATGAAAGCTTTAAAACTAATCCATGATCCTGGAGCTCAGACTCTTTGGACGTTGCCACGAAAGACTAAAAAGCAATAGTTGTTTCCAGTTGAAGCGAAACCGTAGACTGAAAGAAAAAAGGATGGATGTAAGTTAAATTTTGATTTCCTGGTATCGATATCAAATAAGTTTTTTTCTTCGTAAACTGAATTTTGAAGGCTAAATAAGTCCTCTGAGTAAATGGTATCATGGTTGAGACTAAGAACTACAATTACGCCTACATAGAGCCAAACCCGAAGCAAAAACTAAAATAAAAGGGCTGAAAAAAATACAGACAACAGGCAGATAAAGAGACACACACAGAAACATCTTGCCTTTTATAAATATATATTATCGATTTTCTGCACTATTGTAAGAACTGCAACCTTGAAACTTCTGAATATCGTTTCTTATGTCTTTTCTATGAGTGTATCAAATTTGATTAAAATCAGACCACTCCTTCTATAACCCGATTTTTTCAGTTATCGATTTTCGATATTTATCGGGGGTACCGCGAAACAAAATCTAGCTAAGAACATTCGCATACCCTTATAGTACAACTTGTGTAAATTTTCAAGAAAATCGGTTCATTCGTTTCGGAGTCTATAGGTAACGGACACACACACACACACACACACACAGACACACACACACATACACACTCACAGACAAAGTTCCATTTATAAATAAGATTAGATTAGATATCCGAATGATACACTGAACATCGTTGACACCAGCTTCAATACTATTTTTTTATGTGACTTCGACATAAGTAAAAATTTTTTTAAAAAAACAGTAGGTCGCATTACCAGTTTTGAATTTTTTTAAAAAGAATGTTGCAATGGACAACAAAAGCCGTATATTTTCATATAATCTGGACACAAAGAGATTGTAAAGCATGTAGGTATTTACCTGTCTCCCTACGGCGACATGATGTGACAGAATGTCATGTTTAATAATTGAGTGACACCCGAGCTAGAACCAGGGCAAAATGTTTCCCAGATCCCGTATCCGTTGATTGGGCTGGCAGTGATATTATTACCAATTCCGCCTCTGTGACACGGGAAGTTGTTCTCTGGGACTGGGCACATCATGAATTTTTTTTCCGTCAGCTGCATTTCCGTTCGCGGACAGAAGTATAACTGGGCTAACTGCTCGAAGGCAGAGATCCAACTGAGAAATGATATACCATTAACTAAACAAGGTAATTATTGTATAAGTGATTGTAAAGCAAGTAAAAGAAACAGCCACTAACAATCTATTGGTACTCATAGTGGATCTGGGAACAACGGCACCTCTCTAAAGCTGCAATCTCCCAATCAGAGGTGTGGCTGCCGAATGTAGTTATAATCGTCATGCCCAGGATGAATTTTTATGATTTTTCAAAACAATTTATGATCGATCTGACTTATCTTCAAATGTTTTTTTTTTTTTGTTCACGATGCAAGTCATAAACAAGGTCACTGATCTTTTCTTACGTTTCTATCTCAATTTTAACAGACCGCCTTTACTTATACAAATATTATGACTAAAATAAAAAAATTCTTGTAGTTATTTGACAAACGTATTCAGAAACTCACTTGACTAATTCTGAACCATTGACTTAAATGTTAAGGAAAAGTATTAACGAATGTGCGTTGTGGTGCATTGGATATCGGCTCGGAACGAGAAATCGGGGAGCCGAGTTCGAATTCCAGCTGAATTCATTACATTCACTTACGCGCAAATACCCTTGGGAAAGGTATTAATCCGTCTATTCCTTCCAGTTATGGGTTAAATAACAGGACAGATTGGGTTCTATAGCCTTGGTCGGCAACCAGTCTACCGCAGAAAGCAATGGCAACCTACTGCGAGATAATATTCTGCCCAGTCAGTCATGTCTCTTTCGAGACATGATCGTCCAAGCGTGTATCACGTATGGCACTTAACTGACTGATTAACGAAGAGTTAAGCACTAATTTTTCTATGGTGAGTGACATTATTATTATTGTTAAACAAATTCATTCGTTTTTTGTCATTTATTTCAATACTTCATCCGCCCGTGCATTGAATAGTGCTGCAATATCTGGTCGGTTGCTTTTTCTATCCACCTAGGGGTCCTTGACAAAATTCAATGGAGAATTTGCAATGTGATCAATCCCGACTTGGCAGCTCGATACATCTCGGATACAGTCACTTTCTCACTGGCGCAGTGTGGCTTCCCTGCGTCTCTTCTACAAATACTTTCCCGGCTTCTGCTCTGATGTACTTAGCTCACTGGTGCCCCCTATATACGAATTTACAAGATCAGTAACTAGCACCCCCCGCACTTTACTGTGAACCAATAAGATGTAAACGCAATTTCTACTCCATCAGAATCTTTGCTCGCACTTCCCGCCTGTGGAATTCCTTTCAGTTTACTTGCTTCCCCGACAGCTACAATATCCAAGAATTTAAATGTAAAGTCAATAGTCATCTTCTATCTCAGTAAGTTGCATCATCATCTCTCTCATGCTCTCCTCTAATTTCTTCAGTATTCTCATACTTCTCTTAACCGCTTCCTGACCCCCTCTGTATTCTGTCATTCCTTCTCATAACTTTTCTCCGATGTAAACCTCTACACAACCTTGGCAGTCTACTGCCTTGCTTGGGGCGATACGATTATAAAAAAAACTTATTTATTCTATTTACATTGTTCAGACTATTGTCCTCTTCTTTATTGCCATTATTATGACGTTTCGGTTGTTGTACGCTCCGTCCTTCTTCAGGTGCTAGGAATTTCGAACCAAACCCTTTATTACGATCTCTGTGCTGCATCATTCTCATTCCATGCGCGATGCATTTCTGGTAGCCATGAAGTTATCTCCCTTTAATTTAACTCTCTAAATTATTTGTTCACCACTATCCTGACCTGGTACTGAACTCACATCTCTTTGGGTTAAGTCACTGAAAGTAACCAACGTCTATATCTACAGGGTCATTTAGTTCTTAACTTTATTAGCTTACGGTCATATCAAGTTGAAACACCGATTTTTTGTACGGCTGCCGAAGTTAAGCAACGTTGAGCCTAGTCATTAACTAAGTGACTACTTGGAAATACCAAGCAATGCAATCATGTATGTGCAGATGGTGTAATAGATAACTGCTAGGAATCAGAAATACAAGTTCTAGTTCCAATCGAGTTCGTTATATTCATTTATTTATTATTTATTAATAGTTCCAATGAATTATTCAACAATCTGTTCTCCCTCATTGTTTGCAATCCACTTCCGACTATTCACTAACTGTTCAATGTCTCGTCAATAAAAAATCAGTAGGTTTTGACTCGAAAAATTTATCAAGTCACGTTTTAAGCTCCATGTTGAATAGAACATACCTCAAATTGTTAGAAAGCGAATGTGGTAGACTGATCACGTTAAATCTGGAGAATATGGTGTGTGGCAGAACTTCCCAATCTAGTTATCTAATTGCATCATTGGTCATATTAGCGACCTAGGAACAAGTATATCCATGTAAAATAATTGCATTGTCATGGCGGTCAGATCTTATTAGCGGAAACGCAACTTTGAGACATTTAATTTTTTTCAACATGCAGATTAAAATTGACCGTCTGGTTGTTTTGTAGCATTTCTATCATTCTGTCAGTAATTAAGTCATTTTCGTACACAGCACAAATATGTCGATCAGCTTTGGCAGTGAAGCGATGTCAAACATGCTCATTCTTGAACGCTTGGTGTTTCGTCACAAAGGCTGTAAAAAATTTCATAAACGTTAAACATCAATTTCATAAGGTCACAACAGTTACTAAAACACCAAAAATGCTTCGAAAGGTTATTCTTTGAGATCTTTCGAATAAGATACGAATATGTGTAACAATCTAATAATTCGTAGCCCTTTGAACTACACTAATAGAGTGGTTTATTAGAGATTCTTCTGTTTTGATGGTGATTTTTTAAGCTTAGCTTAGATGTGGCACAAGGCCGAATTTAAGGGCCGACAAGTGAGGATCCAACACATTATTTAGTCGTAATTCTCATCTATTTACAGTTGAGCTAGCTAGATGTAGCTCTAAATTCTATGTTTTTTTTTTCGCATTTTTCGCTAGTGGAACTCCCTTCTATCTCCATGCTTTCCTGACAACTTTAATCAGCAAACATTTAAATGCAATTTCAATTACTATCTACAGTTTTCCTGATTACTTCTTTCTTTTCCTAGTCATGTATTTGTTTCTATTTGTTTCCTAGTCATGTATTTGTTTCTATTTGTTTCCTAGTCATGTATTTGTTTCTGATTCTTCAACACCCAGTAATCCTTTATGTCTTAATAGCTTGAGTGCCTCGCATGAGGTAAAAAAAAATCTTTAATCCTCTGGTGATGTTTCTTCTGTTAGGCTGTGTGCAAATTTTTTTATTATTTTTAATCTCGGTAAATGTTTTGCATGTTTTCGATAGGACCCCAAAATGCCAGTCACCAATCGGGGATACTGAAATCATGTAGATACAAAAGTTTAAATACCTGGAAAGTAACAGAGGACGGAAAATGTGACACTGAGATCCGAAGGTCTATTGGCGGGGTTAAAGCTGCATTCTAAAAGCTGAATAAAGTATTAAGAGACAAGGAAATTTCGTTGGCCACAATGAAGAGCGTACTGGATTGTTATATGATATCTTTCTTTCAATATGGCATTGAATGCTCGACAATCCCATCGAAAATGACTTGAAGCAACCGAATTGTTGTTCTACAGATGAATGCTGAGGATACCATGGACTGAACACGTCAGCAACGACGAGGTTTGGGAGAGGATAAAAACGAAAATAAAACTAATAATTAACATCAGGAAAAGACAGCTGAAGTTTCAGGAACATTTTATGAGGACAGGGGGTTTGGAGAATCTGATACTCCCAGAACAGATAGAAGAAAAGAGAGCCAGAGGAAAGCCATGCATGACATACTTTATATGTCTGAGTAAATGGATGTCAGAGCAAGGTTTGGAAGTAGTAACAAATGAAAAGCTGTTAAGTGCTTTAATGGATAGGAAGATGTGGAAGGCCATGATCGCCTACGTCCTCAGCGGAACACTGTACATAGAAAAAGAATGTAAGTATTAAAAATTCAAACATTTTTATGAAATTCATATTAACAGTGCTATATATGCATGAACTAAATACAATCTGCAAAAGCAGATATTTGTTTACTTCCGATATATGCTTTTAGTTCTAGCTCTTACTATCCACATAACCATTAGAGCGAATGAGATTTTGACGTGTTTATTTAACAAATCATACCCGTGATACCCCGGGTTAGGTAAACATCTTTCTCCGTGATGAGCGGCACCAGTCTCGAAGAACATAACACAGTTAAACCTGTTTATCTTTTTATCTTTTTCTACTCGAATGAGTTGTAATGAACAATCGTTGATAACAAGAAAACAAGAGGCTGATGTTCTACATTTTCATAGTTTGGTGTGGGGGTAACGTTCAAAGGGATTTTTTTCTTCTTTTAAGGAGGGGCAAAGCTTCCCTAAAACGGAGACCACACAGAAAATAATTTTAGATTTCTAAATTGAAGAAAGGACAAATCCTTTTGTGGGCCCAAAGCAGGAATTACAAGTGTGCAAAGCCAATCCTTCACCTCTAAGGGATAAAAAAAGAAAAATTGGATTTGCTGATATCCACAAGTTCCCATCCCGTGCAAGCAAGCTTGTTTGTGTGTAGTTTGGGGAAAGCGATGTGTCCATGCGTTCATTAGCACCAGAAAAAACTCAAACACAACAAATAAAATAATAAACATAAAATAAAAGAATGAACGCCCTGGGAATACTTTCCTGGTTTTAATTGTTCCAAAGAAGAGAAGCAAAAAATAGACGGGAAATGGGTATGAAAATGAAAAAAAAAAAAAAATAGAAAGAAAAGAAACGACTATTTAGGAGTGGATGTGCGAGTGGTGTAATAGTTAACCGTTCGAAAAATGGAACCGGCATGTTCAAATTTTGGGCTTGTCTGCATCGTTCAGTTTCGCAAAATAAACCCTTGGGAAATAATATGAATCATTATCTACTTCCCAACCCCATCTAAGGGTTGAACATCAGTATAGTTTGGGGGTCTTTAACTTTGGATAGCTTTCAGAGAAAGAAAAAAAAACTGAATTCTCAACCATATAGGAGGATGCAACAGTTAACCATTTCGCTATCTATTCCAGACAGTCTTGATAATTTCCAGATAATAAGCTGAGGAGAGCCATGTTCGACTATACCTCAAATGAAGATGACATTAAAAATATATGACCAGTTTTAGAATAATCAACAAATGTTATTTATATCTTTATCGGGACATGCAATTCTTTGTACCGCTAAGCAATGTGTTTCTTTTACAATTCTTCCCAGTATCTATTCTGTCATCCAAGCCTCTTATGTAGGTAACTCACTGTTTCCCCTCTGTCAATATATCGAGCGTGTGTCCTATTTTAAAATCCTTATTTTATTACACTATTTACATTGTTCGGACTATTGCCCTCATCTCTACTGCCATGTTTACGACAATTCGGCCGTTGTAATCTCCGGCCTTCTTTAGTGACTTGGCACAAAGTATTGTGCGTTAAATACCAGGAAACAGCAATGGTGAAAAATAACTTCAAGAGTTAAATTAAAGGAAGATAAATACATGGCTACCAGAAGTGGCTTCGCACATGGAATGAGAATGATATATCCCCGTGATCGTAATAAAGGTTTCGGTTCGAAATTCTTAGCACCTAAAGAAGGCCGGAGCTTACAACGGCCGAAACGTCGTAAACATGGAAGTAAAGACAAGGAAAATAGTCTGAACAATGAGGTAGTATTTTGCTATTGTAAATGATTTTGGCTTTTAACTTACGTTTCGATGTAAATGATGAAAGGTTTTATTTTTCTATAGTAATGTCGCTGTTTGAAAGAATATTTAAGGGTTAGGTCAGTAACCATCGGTCATTCTGACTCCACACCGTCCTCTTAACCTAGGTATAGAAGCATGCGCTGTAGGCCCTTTCTTTCTTTCTTTCTCTCTCTCCCCTCCGATTTCAACTAGCCAAAGATGGTGGTTGACTCGCCTAAAATGTCTGGGAAAATTAAAGAATGGACTCTTACTTTGTCGCGAAGATTTTCCGTTTAACTTTTTCAGTTTGTCTTACCTACCTGGTAAGTTGAATTCGGCTTTGTCATTTTTATTATTGTTTGAATTTTTTTGAATTTTTTAATTACTGCTACTAAGTATGCGGCAGAAATACCTCCCACATATACCCCGCAAAAATACCTCTTACTAGGGGATGTATTTCTGCCGCACTCCGTATATCCCAGAAATTATTACAAATCTAATCTTATTCTTTATGTGACGTGTCCATTCCGCAATTTCCTGGCCCTCAGAACTCTTAATAATTTTAGCCTTTTTGCTATATCTACTAAACCTAATTTTATAATCCATTTACTGAAGCTCATTAAGTATGTCAAATATTGCTTTCTCTGTCTCTCTTGCCTTCAAGTTTTTCTA